>JAWPHD010022092.1:0-26235 GCA_037043455.1 Cyrtodaria siliqua
TATAGACCTATATTAAATAATTTCAATTTTTATTTCTATGAGTTAATTTTTTTTAGTAATTTTCTGCTATCGAGCTTCGGTTTGAAACGTTTACACATGCGTTATGATTGAGGAGACCTACGTACCTATTATTTTTGTAGTAAAATAGTCCCGATTAAAACTAAATTGTTTTCATGCATTATTTCAAATCTTTCAACATCTAATTTGCAGTTATTCTGAAAATTATATTTACACAAGAAATAAATAAGTTTCAGGCAAACATATTCCAATTTAACAGGTTTTACCAAAATCTTGTACTTTAGTAGTTAGCAGAAGATATATGTGAGTGCAAGGAACGATAACTCTGCGTGGAGATTGAGTCTCACATTGAATGCGAAATTGGCGCAATATCTCGGGCGGACAACAAACTATCTTTAAAGAGGAGAGCTTGCATAGTGAAAACACGTGGATAGTCTACATGTCAAACCCCGATTCATGCCATGACCTAAATAAATAGTACGCATAAAATGTTTTGTTGTATTATGGTTCCCCAACATGTCTTAAGCCAGAATCCACCTGAAGCCACCCTGGCACCATTGAGCAATTTGCTAGAAATCCAAAATGGCCGCCAACATGGCCGCCTAAAATATATAATGCCAGTATCTGCTTTACCTGGTGGGTATGGGTCTTATTTTAATTGGAATTGTTGATAATGAGATAACTATTAACATTCTTAATATACTCAGTGCAAATAGCATCATACTATGGCTGCAAAAACCAAAATGCCCGCCAAAATGGGCCGCCAAATTACTTTTTTCTTATTAAAACATCAAACACCCGTGCATAAAAAATGTATTTGCAAACTCATGCAGGCATACTTACCATGCTTACATCAAATTAAATGGACTTGTACCATAGATAGTCACATTTCCCTTTGTGCTCAGTTAAATAACATAACCCTGCCATAATAACTAACCATGTAATATAAAACTGTGCAGAGCACTGTAGCTAAATACACTTGGTTTCTTTTATCTCTATGCTAAGGTACAAAACATACATCACATTATTTCTCTCTGTATGTAATTGAAACTACAAATACATCAATAAAGCAATGACAATATAATTATAATATAAAAGGGGAAGTAATTAAATCTATATTTGAACATTGCATAGTGCTCTCCCTTTGTTTCAATTGCGCCATTATTTCGTCTGAAAAAAAATCAAAACACTTTTCAGTATTTGATTACAGCAGACCCATCCTGGTTGAATCATGTTCATATGTAAGTATAATCATCATTATTTTGCACAATGAATTCATTTTATCAATAACATTTGGCATAATTGGATTGTATTTGTGTCTAAAGCTAGAATAAATGAAGAACAATTTGGCAACACATGCATTGTCATTGTGGATCAAACCTGCAGTGATTTTGTTTTAAAAATAATACTCCTGGCAGGAACAGAATATGTTGAATCTGCATAGATAACTAAGTAATATATAAATAAATATAATTAACAAGGAAGGTGCTGTTCGAATTTTTTTGCAAACTGTAACAGTATCCGGATGGGCACTAGAAGCCGGATGTAAAATTGTATTTTATTATTAACTTGATGTTTCAGCATTGCAGTCATTGCACACGATAAAGATGCCACTTGCGATGTTAAATTAGTAATAATTATGAACTTATAACTGTGATTTATTTCCAGTACACAGAGGAAGTACTATTCACAGAGACCCATGTTGGAATATACCACTGTACACACGCCCTTGAACTAACAGACTAACCAAAGTACACCTCATAGGTTAACATCTGAAAATGACTCAGTGTATTCTAGCAGACAAATTTAATTGTGGACAATCCGAAAAAGAACTCAGAGAAGCTGGCCATGATCGTTTATTAAACTTAATTAAATCAAGCAAACTTAGGAAAGATGATATTCACATTAATCTTCAAAAAATACTTGATGATAATGATGAAAGTGTAACTGTCCAATGCCATAGAGACTGTGTATCGTCATATACGTCAAAATGCCACATCACTCGGTATTTGAAACGAATTGGCGGCGAATCTCAAGAAACACCACCACCTGTGAAACGTACAAGACGTTCTGACATACAACAGTTTGATTTCTGCGAGCATTGTTTATATTGTGGTGAAACGTGTACACTAAAAACTGATCAAAAAAATCCCAGTTGCGCTAGACAATCTTTTTTATGTCGCACAGCGGATCGTCCTGGAAGACAAACATTCAAAGATTCCATACTACAAGTGTGTCAGTCTCGAAATGATGGGTGGGCTAGGGAGGTGGAGCAGTAAGTGATTTACATGCTGCAGATGCCCGATACCACGATGCTTGTAGAAAATCATTCATGGGGCCACGTAATGTAGAATTTGCTACAAAAGAACAGTGTAATACAGGAGAGCCAGCTTTAGAAGCAACAATAAAGTATATGGAAAATGACAAATCCAAATTGTGGACATAGTTGAGTTGCACAGCTTCTATTTAGCCAATGGGGGAAGCTTAACACGACCAAATCTAATAAGAAAAGTTAGTGATGTGTTTGGTGATGACCTGCTAGTACTATCGTCCCAGGGTCTGGCGAATATTATTATATTTCGAAGCAAAGCCTCCAGTTTACTGAGGTTAGAGGATTTAGACGAGGATAATATCCCAATTGAAGGTATAGCCAAACAAATTGTGAGTGAATGCAAGAAAATCAATTACAATAAGGGAAAATACAACATACGAATAGATAAAAGCCTGGCTTCAGAACAATCAAGTACAACACTATCAAGATTATTGTCTTGCATGTCTGACAAACTAAATGACACTCTACCTGCATTGATGATTTGTAATATGGTAACAGGCATCATAAACAATAAGCCGACATCTCTACAAATTGCGCTTGGTATTGAAACCAGAGAACAGGCGAAAATTAACAACTTATATGACTTTGGTGTCACCTGCTCCTATGATGAAATGCTTCGGTTCAAGACGTCTGCTGCTGTATCTACTGTAAATGAGGCAGATAATACCGCTCTACGGCCTATAACTGATGGGAATGATGGTTTGATCCAGGCTGTTGCAGACAATTTTGATGCCAATGTCTCATCTTAAAACGGTCTGAAATCAACCCATGCTCTGGCGTTGCTACTAACGCAGAACAAGAAGACATTGGACAACACACCAGAATGTCATGGGACAATAGATAGGATATCCAGGGATGCTATGAAAACTCCAATCGCGTCCTATGTACAAGTCCAACACTACCAAGGACCAAAGAAACCTGATATGCCAGCTCACTACCAACAACGCTGTGTCTTGCCATTACGAATGTTAGCAGAACGGGTAATATTGAATACAAGAGCGAGATATTTAGATCTTCAATTTATGAGAGACATAACAACAGTCAACAACACGCCAGAATTTGGAGGATACAATACAGCGATTGTAAGGACGCAAGGCCAAGCTTTGAAACCAGGGTCATCAGTCATGTACACACCTCTGATTGATATGGTGCCTTCCGATCCCAATACCATGATGACGGCCATGTGAGAAGCTCAGCGACTAACACTGAAATGTGGACAAGGATGCACTGTATTTACCGCCGACCAACAGCTTTATCGCGTAATGGTTAATGTCATGTGGGTACAGCCTCAGGTTTTCCCAAACTTTTACCCGAGACTTGGAGGAATGCATACTTTGATGAGTTTTGTTGGTTGTGTGGGAGTCCTGATGGCAAACAGTGGCCTTGAAGATATATTGAAGGCAGCATTTGGTGGTGTGGCGCGAATGTTGACGGGGAAGAACTTCCCACAAAACGTAAGGGCTCTCAGAATGGTAGCTGAAGAAGTGCTGAGAAATGTAGCTCCGGATGCAAACAACTACGATGAGCTGATAAAATGCTTAGAAGATAAAGCCAAGCACAGCAGAACGACTCGACTTTGCCTTGACTGCCTGATAAAGCCGGTATTTATCATGATGCTCTTTGTCCGAGCTGAACGAGAGGCGGAATGGGGCCTGCACCTCTCCGCTGTTGCCGCTATGATGCCATATTTCTTCGCTGCTGGTCATATAAATTATGCTAGATATGGCTTGTATTACTTGCGGTCAATGGAAAGTCTTCCTGGAGATGTTCAGGCCAGGTTTCTTGCAGGTGAACATGTGATGCGCCATCATGCCGGATTGTGGTATGGCCTCTGGTCCGATATGTTTATCGAGACCACATTTATGCGCTACGGTCATGGCCCTGGGTGTATTATTGGCATCACACTGAAGGAGTCTGCTTTAAAGCGTTGGGCGCTTAGTCTGCACATCTGCAGCCGCCTTCTCCAAGACATCAAACGGATGAGAGATGTTGATGAAGAAACCGCTCATGTCAGTACACATAAAGAAGAATCATCCGCTCGCATCAAATCTGATAGTGTTGACAGGAAGAACATCCGTCAGAAGTTGTATACATGTATAGATCCAATGGATCCTGAGGAACATAGCACTGGTATTTTAAACATCGTGTCTGGAAGAATCAGTTCGGATGCTGTGAATGCTGATGATGCTGTCAATCTTGGGATGCGACAAATGGTTGATTATGAAAATACATGGCCGGAGGGTTTCAATAACACATTGTCCAACAAGGTCGTGACTATGGCTGTCAACAAAAAGGGTGTGAAATGTGGTGCAGATACTATCTATGACACAGAATTGATCTATGGACGAGTTATGGGTTTACTGTCATCAAGATCAATTGACTTGAAAGATATACTCAACCATGAACTTGCACCAGTGCCTACTTCAATGTTCGATGGCAATGGTAACATGAGGATAGCCACTTCCAAATCAACATTGAAGAGGAAGCTACAAGTCACCCTGTCAACTAGAACATCATTGAAGCCAGACACCATTGTGATTGATGGTTGCGCAGTTCTTTGGTGTATCCATTGGCCGTCAAATGGTACAGTCCAAGATTTCGTCAATAGCTTCTGGCGATATGTATCATTACACATGAATTCCAGCGATGTATACCTGATATTTGATCGAAACCATCCATACAGCATCAAGAGCATTACAAGAATCGGGCGTGCCAGTAGTCACAAGTCAATTGCTCATAAATTGACCACCACTACACCACTCCCAGCTCAGCAAATTATACTCACCAACGTGGAAAATAAGATGCAGTTAATCAACATCATCTGTGAAGATCTCAAATGTAGAGCCATAGGTCTACAAGGAGTGAAGAACAAGTTGGTGATCACAGGCTCATCAGAGATCCCCGTTGAGATACATCACAGCGTAGTAGTTGACCGAGTGGATTTGCGAACCAGCCACGAGGAAGCCGATGTAATAATCCCCAACAAGTCGTTAATGCTAACACCGAGGGCGCCAAGTGCATAAAGGTCATTTGTGACGACACTGATGTATTTGTGTTACTTATGCATGTTTATTTGCTAAAGGACCTATCGTGTACAGTGTTGATGGAAAGCACAAGTGCAGACAGAACTCTGGTGGACATCGGTTCTACAACACAGAAAAACATGGCAATAATTCCGAGTTTGTTGGGAACGCATGCACTGTCAGGCTGCGACACAGTCGCCAGACTAAGTGGGATTGGAAAAGTAAAAGTGGTCAAGCAGTTGGAGAAGGGATTGCGCCTTGACTTTCTTGAAAACATCGATGCAGATATGGATGATGTTAATGTTGAAGCAACATCATTCACCGCCGCATGTTACGGAAAACAAACAATAGCATGTCCAGTGTAAGGTATGAGGTCTGGTTGTCAAAAATGGGGTAAAAGAACATCAGGAAGATGCCAAAACTCCAGTCATTGCCGCCAACAACCGAGTCATTCCTAGAAAATGTAAAAAGGGCTCATCTTCAAACCTGTATTTGGAAAAATGCATTAGAACAGGATCCTCCAAACCTGGATGTCACTGACTTTGGTTGGAGCAAAGACGTAAAGTCCAAAATGCTCTTACCCATCACAATTTACGATGACAAACCGCTCGCTCCAGCATGTGTGCTAAAATTGATCTCATGTGGTTGTTCATCTCACCAACCATGTGGAACGGCAAGATGTGGTTGCTATGGTGCACATCTAGCATGCACCATATTCTGCAACTGTCACCAAACGTGCAACTGTGAGAACAGGTTCACTAAAGAGGCTGGTGATCATAGTGGTGAAAGTGAACCAGAATGTGACAGTAACGATGAAGCTTAAATACAAAATAATGAAAATACTTTGCATACATATTTCAGTATTCTGCAATATTAAAACAGTAGCATAATTTACATGGAACACAGTATGCAGTATTATCAACATGGAACATTGTTGTAATATAATTTCATTGTTTACGTTCAGTTTAAAACATGTTTTGCAGTACATGTAATACAATGCATTATTATGAAAGTATAATTCAGATTGTATTGTAATTAAAGAAGTAGATTAACAGTTAACATGTGTTTTCTTCTTCAAATTATCCTTTTAAAGGTTGAGCAAGTTATCTCAAACAGTAAACACAATAAGTATTTTCAGAATCCTATTCTAATCTCATGTAGTCATGAGATATATCAATTTTGCATTTTAGGCGGCCATTTTGTCGGCCATCTTGGATTTTTTCGATTTTCATCTTTAAATAATGTTTAATGTTTAACAGATTATCTAACAATAAATACCCGCATAATATTGTTATAATATGATGTAGTTCATGAGATATGTCGATTTTACCTTTTTGTCGGCCATTTTGTCGGCCATCTTGGATTTTTCATGTGATTTTCATCCTTAAATATTAAGTTTAATGTTTAATAGATTATCTCTAACAACAAACACAATAAATACCCGCATAATATTGTTCTAATATGATGTAGTTCAGGAGATGCGTCGATTTTCCCTTTTTGGCGGCCATTTTGTCGGCCATCTTGAATATCTCAAAATGCTCAAGGATGCCAGGGTGGATTCTAAGTAGGGACATGTTGTGGAACGTTTTTATGCAAAAACATTTTATGCGTACTGTTTATTTAGGTTTTCTGGTTCACATGTAAACTAATTGGGACGAAAACTGAATTCCATTCATGTTTAGCGTTCACGTCCAATTGCCCCCATTCAGACCTAGCTAGTAAACTTTCAAGTTCGCTTGTTTTGTCTCGACGGGGTTACAAATGGATCCGCCTCTTGTCCACAGTTTGTATATATAGAGATTTTACATAGATCTATTTAACGTAGATTTACATATTTACGTACAGGCCCGTAGCCAGCCCTGAAATTTAACCGAGGCAAAACCCTTCCTAGTGGGTTCTGAGGACATGTTAGATACGCGTGATTCTGCATTTTAGTGCATTCCCAGGCCAGCTTTTCAGTTTTAAGTTAAGACAAATATATTCAAGTCTATTTCAGTGATTTTATTTGATATTCCATTAATATGCCTTCTTCAATGTGCTGTAACCTTCCCAAACTTCTACCGGGGTCTAGGTGTGCCTCAGCGTAGCTACGGGCTTGATTTATATAGGGAAAATACGTAAAAAGCACTTTGTCTGAATACTTTTGACATAGAGGGGAATCGATGTCGATGCTCAACTATCAAGTTTGTGTGTGTGTGTTTTTTGTCTCCCGATGATCAATGATGATAATCTCGTATAAGCCATGATAGTAATTTGACATCTCTATCTCCATTTCCTGTCCACCCATCGGTGGGCATTTCTTCTCCTACTGGTTTCCAATTATATTTTTCCAAACAGTTCCTCTCACGAAATACATAGGTTCACTGCTGCTGCTTTTCATGCAACGCTTTATTCCCCACAAGTCTTTCATGTTGGAAACAGTTGAACGTATTTATTGCAGTCCATGTTTTTTTCCATTCAGTACTTCTGCACTTTGTTTTTTAAAGGGGGAGGGGGTGGGGGGGGGGGGGGGCGTTGGTTGAGGCAATTATCTATATGTGAGCCTATGTATATCTAAGTATTCTGAGTACCCACTAGGCTGCTCACCAGCAGGAGCCCTCTAGAAATACTGAGGACTGGTATGACCGGGTTTGGTATTTTCTCTATCAACGGTTTTATAAAATTATCTAACATTGGCAGTTACTTTCTGTAAGCTTTGCAAATTAAAGCACTTACATCTAAAATATAGAAAAACAATGTAATCTATTGCTTAACGGGGTCCATGGTGATCAAAAATAAGAAAATGGAAGGAAGAGAGAATATAAATATGAGAATATCCATCATGGCAAGAACATCAAATATGTAGAAAATCATTGAAGATGGAAATTTCCATCCCGCGGTGAAACTGTTTTTACCGGAATTGGTCCAAATGATAGGCTTTGATATAATTCAGACATTCGACTTGCATCCCGTAAACGTGACAAAAAAATAATATCTTCACGTACATGCAATCAATATGATTGACGCTTATATAAAGACCTATTTTTTAAGCATCTTGAATTTTCTCTAAGTGATATGAAATCTGCAAATCCTCGACAGTACTGGAAAAAAATCAAAATGTTAATTAAAGAAAACGTTAACAGTTGTAACGTCATACCACCTTTAAAGAACAACGATGGTTTATATTCTGTATCTGACGAGGAAAAGGTAAATGAATTAAATGCCTTGTTTACATCAATATCAGCTGTTGACGACACCGATGCCACTTTAACACAGTTTATACCTAAGACGATCAATACTATAAATGATAGTAATATTACTGAAAATGAAATTTCTGATATCCTATCAACTTTAGTGATAAGTAAAGCTAGTGGGCCAGATGAAATAATTCATCGAGTCCTGAAAGATACTTCAAAAACAATATGTCGCCCCCAGTGTATTTTGCTGAATCATTCAATTCAAGAAAGCATCTATCCACAATGCTGTAAATTAGCTATGTTATGCCACTTTTTAAATCAGGTAATACAGATTCACCATCAAACTATAGACCAATATTGTTAAGTAGTTGCGTTGGAAAAGTTATGGAACGCGTGATATTCAAACATATCTTTAAATTTGTTGCTTATCAGTAATTTAATATTTAAAAACAGTCTGGTTTCTTACCTGGTCATGCAACAGTTTACCAGCTAATTGATATTTATAATCAAATATGCAAAGCGATTGATGAAAACAAATTTACACGATTGTATGGTATTTTTTGATATATCCAAACCTTTCGATCGTATCTGGCACGCAGCTTTAATTTTTAAACTACCAAAACATGGCATTTCAGACAACCTTATTTTTTTTGATAAATAATTATATAACTGATCGTAAACAAAGAGTTTTCGTTGGTTCTTCTTTTTCTGAAATAAAAACCTCCAAATGCCGGCGTACCCAAGGCTCTCTCCTATTTGCTGATGAAAGTTCTATTGTGGTATTTACATCCGATATATGGAAACTACAATTAATGACGACCTGCGTAAAATATCGAATTGGTCAAACCAATGGCTAGTAAATTTAATCCATCTAAAACTGAAGTCATCTTCTTTTCACTTGCAAACAGAAACCATCCGTCTTTGATATTTGAAAATGCTCAGCTTAACTTTGTACCTGGTCCATCAAAAACATCTAGAAGTAACCCTTAGTCATGATTGGTCCTGGCATCAACATATTTCAAATATTGTAACATCTGCGTCTAAGGTACTAGGTTCAATGGAATTTAAATTAAAACGTCAAACGCTTAATCAAATATATAAATCTTACCTTCGTTAAGTTGTATCTTGGGTGGTACATTGCAAATGTGGATGTGACCTTGACCCTCCAAGCAAAAGGCAGATAACGTAATAATGTTTACCTTCAACATTTGCATTTAGGTCACTTTCTCACAAACTTTATGCATTAGACCTTTCAAACTTCGAGTATAGTTGTTTCTTGGGTAGTACATCACAACGTGTCAAAAAACAAATGTGGATGTGACCTTCACCATCCAAGCAAAGGGCAGATAACTTCTGCTAACTTGTTACATTTGCATCACTTTCTCATGAACTATAAGTATGCACTATGCTTTAAACCTAGTTTACAGCTTAATCTTTGGAAGACAAAACATTCTATTTTGACGTAGTTGTGTCTTGGGTAGTGCATCTTTTTGGACGCATGGATTTCATCTATGACCTTGACCTACTTTTTGAAGCTGACGATTTTTTGTTTTTTTTGTCTTTTTTTGTTATAGAATGGCATTTTGGTTTTAAACAAATGCACTTAAATGTCAACTCAGCAAACTGTAAACTCCATTGTTTTTAGTTATTAAAATGTTTACAAACTTTCATTTAAGCGTCATTTATCTTTTCTTTTTAAGTCCCGCCCCCGTTAGGCGAGACATGTGAATCCGCGGATTTCTTGTTCTATATAGTTATCATAACAAATTGGTGCAAAAAGGTACCATCCGACATTTTGGGCAAAAATGACTTTTTGACATATTTCATTATAATTTCATGTAATCTTCATACTGTATAAAGATCTAAGCTATATTCCTTCAATTAAGGATTTTATGACATATATGTAATAAGAAGGTCATTCACATTTCTGTCATTTCCTTGGTGCAAAAAGGTACCAAGTGTGTTATTATGGTACCTTTTTGCATTAATAAAAATTACATTATATATTATTTAGTTTGTGCAAAAAGGTGCCAACTGACATATGCCATCATATAGTACCTTAACGCACACACTACCTTTGTGCATTTATCATTTTAATGGTGTTTTTTGGTTATTAGATCTTTGGGCAAGGGTAACATTTGTATTTTAAAATTAACCTGACGATTTTGCACTTAAAATGTACAGTATTACCAAGACAACTATAATATCATCCCATTGGAGCAAAAAGGTACCATCTGACAATGCCGAAATTGTTTCTTGCAAAAAGGAACCAAGTACAAAAATGGCAAAAATCATCTTTAAAAAGAAAGATTAGTGAAATAAACATTTACTATCATATTCTTAATAGTACTTTTCCAAGTTGTGCAAAGTTGCACCATTTAAATAGCAGTATGTGATTTTTCGCAACAATCCATAACTTCAATTGCGTTTTTCTCAAAACTATGAAAATGTCACTTGGTACTTTTTTGCACCAATTGGACGAAATATTGGGGGGAAAAAGCTACAGATCTCTGCACCTCCTGGGTTTGCTCCCTGACGGAGGCATGTCCGATGGGAAATGTATCTTTCATCGCAGGTTGCTATCCCAATATAACACAGTAGGATGTGTTTGTTTGAATGGTGTTTAACGTTATTTGTAGCACATGTTGGGTCATATATGACGGACGATATGTTTGTGGTAGAGGCAGATCCCCCGTTTTTCATGGGTAGATTCCCCTACCCCACCCCCGTTTTTCCTGGGTTGAACCAGTATTGTATACCTCCCGTCATTCGTAAGAATGGACAGCTTCTCACTTTGAGAGTTCAGCTCCCAGTGGGATTCGAGAGGCGAGAACATTTTAGACGCAGCGTCTATTAACATCACGGATGCGCTTACGTAACACCTCATTTCATTTCTCTTGCGGATGGCGGGAGGTGTACCGTACTGATTATACCCAGGAAAAGTGGGTGGTCTGTTCCACCACAAAAATCGACCGTCATATATAACCTTACAGGTGTGGGAATAAAACACCATACAAACAAAACAAATCATTTCATTTCAGAAACGTACTTAAGTTCTTTGTTGTGTGTTAATATAACTGCAACATTTATTTGAAATAATACATGTTGATGGTGTATAAAGACAACAGTTGATCCCATTCTCACATCTCAAGAGTTACAACTGTCTCCAGCCGTACAAGGGGCACCAGTGTGATACCATGGCAAGCTAGAATGTTTAACCATAACAATTACACAAACATACAATAAAACTTTTTTTAAATTTGTATGCCTCCACCATCGAATGGTGACCGTCAGAGCGTACGTCCGTCCCTCCCTAAAATTGTGTGTGTCTATCTCCTCCCGCAGTTTATAACCGATTGTTTCGAATCTTTACATGATGCTTACCTATAATGTCAAGGTGTGCTTGTCGATTCGGCGTCAAAATCTACCATGTATTATCAGAGTTACGGCCCTTTTTCGTGAGATTGACGTTTATCGTTGAATTTGTTTTCAGTTGGGGAATCCGTGTCCCATGGACACATTTCTAAATTTCTTATAAAATTTCGTCTCTAAACCTCAAAGGAGAATTCTGATTATCAATGTTAAACATTTTTTGGAACAATTTAGTGTAAACACTCAATTTAGGATGGAGGATGAAGTCGATGGTAGCACCATTAATACTATAGATTGTAGCCGTCGTCATTGTGGACGACAACGAAACAGTTGTAAGAGTTAACCTGATAATTCTTAGATATTTGGCTGCGCAAAAACTATTCGTTTATAATCGTAACAGAACAGACATATTGTCATATAAATCTGCTTTCTCACAGGCGTGTCTGAACAAAAATAAGGGCAGATAAATCGGATACCAGTAGTTCTAGCCCTTTATAAGTTTCCAGTCTTGTAAAATGTGTCGCCTACTCCTCCAAAACTATGAGTTAACCTGATTATACTTGGTGTGTAAGATCACTACCATCTGAAGATGCGAAGAAAGCAACGACATATAATCCTGATTAAAACTGCATGAGTTACTGCTCTTTATAGTTATTAGTATACGTCTATCTACAGTACCTGATAGTTGTATTATTATTCTAACAGTATATCGCCTATAAGTGCTTGTCACAATAGTTCTGGCCGGGAGGACATTGATGAATATGGTTTATATTGTGTCTACAGAGTTAGGATTCTCAAAACATGTAAGTTATCCTTTCATATACCGCACGTCGACGTCAGTAGGTTTATTTGTTTGTAAGGTGTTTTACGTCATTTTCAACAAATGTAAGGCTATATATGACGGTCGATTTTTTGTGGTGAAGGCAGACCACACACTTTTCCTGGGTAAAACCAGTACAGTACACCGCCCGCCATCCGTAAGACTCGACACTTCCTCACTTACAAGTCGAGCTCCCAGCGGGATTCGAACCGCTGCGGTGAGAGGCGAAGGTTTACAACGCAACGTCGTTAACCATTCGACCACGGAACAGTAGGTTTATAAACGATGTAGTACATATATTTAAAATGTGGTTGTTGTTGGCGGGGTAGCTAGTTTAACTGATGTTTATTTCGAAGAAATAAAGAGACATAGGTGTGGCTTTTCCGGCGGCGGCGGCGAAAGCGTCAACATTTAAGTTTTGCGTTTAGGTCATTTTCTCACAAACTGTATTCACTAGACCTTTCAAACTTTGCTAATAGTTATATATTGGGTGGTACATCGCAACGTGACAAAGCAAATGTAGAAGAGACCTTGATCCTCCAAGCAAAGGGCAGATAAAAACTTAATACTTTTTGCGTTGAGGTCAATTTCTCGCAAACTGTATGCCCTACACCTTTCAAACTTTGCTCATAGTTGTATATTGAGTGGTACATCGCAACGCGACAAAGCAAGTGTGGTTGTGACCTTGACCCTCCATGCAAAGGGCATATAACGTTATAATTTTTACCTTCAACTTTTACATTTAGGTCACTTTTTCACAAACTGTATGCACTAGACCATTCAAACTTTGCTTACAGTTGTATCTTGAGTGCTACATTGCAACGTGACAAAGCAAATGTGGATGTGACCTTGACCCTCCAAGCAAGGGCAGATAACTTAATAAGTTGTACCTTCAACATTTGCGTTTAGGTCACTTTCTCGCAAACTGTATGCACTACACTTTTCAAACTTTGTTTATAGTTGTATCTTGGATGGTACATCGGAAAGTGACAAAGTAAATGTGGATGTGACCTTGACCGTCTAAGCAAAGGGCAGATAACCTTATATGTTTTACCTTCAACTTTTGCGATTAGGTCATTTTTTCACAAACTGTATGCACTAAGACCTTTCAAACTTTGCTTATAGTTGTATCTTGAGTTTTACATTGCAACGTGACAAAGTTAATGTGGATGTGACCTTGACCCTCGTGGCAAAAGGCAGATAACGTAATAATTTTTACCTTCAACAAAGCTAATTAGGTCACTTTCTCACAAACTTTATGCATTAGACCTTTCAAACTTCGCTTATAGTTGTTTCTTGGGTAGTACATCACAACGTGTCAAAAAAAACAAATGTGGATGTGACCTTCACCATTTCTTGGGTAGTACATCACAACGTGTCAAAAAAACAAATGTGGATGTGACCTTCACCATCCAAGCAAAGGGCAGATGGCCTGTATCGCTCTACCGGCTATATGGTGTCCAAGGTGGGGGACGGGTGGTGGTGGTTGGGTGGGTGCGGGGGAGGGGGGGGGGGGCGGGGGAGGGGGGGGCGGGGGGACGGTGTAGAAAGAATGTACACGTGTCAGATATGGCAGTATCAATCTAGTGTTTTATAAAGTGTCTCCAATTACCAAGATATAGGGGGAGGGGTGTATTTGGCTCAAATTTGGCTAGCTTTAAAACAAATCAAATTTTCGTTCATATAAACACTCAAACCAAGTTTAACATGTGACCAAGGGACAGGGCCAAATTTGACCCCAGGGTCACCATTTGAACAAACTTGATAGAGGACCATAAGCTGAGTGTAAATACAAAAAGTTAAACCGTTGGCTCTTGTAATTTCAGAAAAGAAGATATTGTTTTTAAGTTTGCCCCCATATAATACTATGTAAAACGTGTGACCCCGGGGACAGGGCCAAATTTTACTCCAGGGTCACCATTTGAACAAACTTGGTAGAGGACCATAATCGGATGGTAAATACAAATACTAAACCTTGCTCTTGTAGTTTCAGAGAAGATTTTTTTTCAAGTTTTAAAACAACGAACACCCCCCCACTTTAAAGAAATGAGTTTAAATTGAAAAAAATGTTTATGCCTCCACCCGGGTTCAAGCCCAAACGGCGCCGCTGAATTTTGTTTGCCCCTTAGACTCGTCCGTCGGATGGAGACGTAAACCGGTGCGATTTCGTGTATCGGAGTCTGCGATAGGAATATATTTGTTAGTAAGAGTACGGCAGGTTTATAACTTCACGTCTCTCTGAGGTGGTTTTAAATAAAACCTAATTGTTCACACTAACTAGACTGTACTGTTGTACCCTACCATTTATAATGATCGATCCCAACATGATTCATACGCGACATATCAGATTCAGTAACGCGGTTCTAGGGTTAATGTTCACAAACACTGTATTTTTTATTTCATATATTTTTGCTTCGGTCATTGTATTAATCAGTATTACAAATATCTTTCTCAGTTTTGCTGTTGAAAGTTAAAATTAATTATACATATAGAAATTGTTTAGAACTATTTTTCCTCTTTCAGACAGATTCCAAAATGGACGACAGACAGGTGAAACGAAGAGATTGGGATGAATGAAACACGCATATTAGAGTTTCATCAAGGTGTGATAAACAATGCACAACTTTTTGCAATATTTAATTGAAATACGTAAACTATGCATATGGATGGAATGACTGTTTATCACAGATATCAGTTATCATCTGTAATAAATGCAATTAAAAATTAAGATATTGAGATTTGAAGTTGAACTCTTCATCATTGAAATATGAATTAATTTTACCTTAAAGAAAATACGGAATAAACAAAAAGAAATCTAAACATAATATGATCTAAAATAAATGTAACACAACTGAAATCGTCTTTAAGCTTTATTTTAAATAAATTGATCTTGTGATGTTCTTGATGTTCTTATTAATTTTCAGGTAAATCCTCCAGGGGCAGTACCATACATGTTTTTGTATACATGTACATAGATAGTTCTATTGTATACATGTACATAGATAGGTCTAGTACCTTTTTTATATTTAAAGCATACTTAATTAAATCCGAATAAAAAGGAGATCTATGCAATATCAAAATTTATTTGCATTATTTGTGATGCATAATTATACACAGACCTAATAATAATTATTAATATGTCGCTAAATCTACACAATAATGCCATTTCAAACAAGTCATCAATTTCAACATATTGTCGTAATTGAGGAGATTGATTCAAAAATGGTACTCCTTTGAAATTTTAAAAATGTCCTATTTGCCATATACATTACTGGTACCCTCATGCATACCTAGACTTACCTAGACTTACCAACTGGTACCCCTGTAGGATACCCCTGTAGGATACTATAATTAGCAAGAGGCGTGTAGTCAGTTTCAATTCCATCATATTTATGTCCATGCTATTGACATAGACCTACATATTTATATCCATGCTATTGACATAGACCTACATATATATATCCATGCTATTGACATAGACCTACATAGACCTACATATTTATATCCATGCTATTGACATAGACCTACATAGACCTACATATTTGTATCCATGCTATTGACATAGACATACATATTTATATCCATGCTATTGACATAGACCTACATATTTATATCCATGCTATTGACTATGACCATCTTAATATAATTATATTGTCGGCTGATGACGTCATTTAGACGTTGCGATTTTGTCATTTCGAACGGCTACAAACGGGACAATTTTGGCTTAATAATTGAAATTGTATTGTAGGATGAACTTGTGACAGTGATATTTAAGAAAAGACTTGATAACCACTCGCAGATCACTACTGAATATGGGACACAAGAGGCATTGCCTATTCCTTAAATTCCCATAAAAATGTAAATTGTAAAAACTAAACCCGAGGCTGAAGTAAATCACTTTCTGTATAAATCAGAGTCTAATTAGCCCCACAGTCGAGTAAGTTGTATTTGTTTGTTTGAGGTGTCATATTTTTATTTTAGGCTCATGTTAGGCCATATAGTACATTTTCCAGTGACCCGGTCACCAATCACCAGTATATCGGGAGCAGTACAGTACTGGTTCTACCCAGGAAAATTGGGTGGGCTGCCTCTATCCTGTGGAGGTGAGGTACTGTATACCTCCCGCCATCCATAAGGATCACTTATTCCTGGGTAGAACCAGTCTGTATACCTCCCAACATCCATAACACTTCTCACTTCAAGTTAGATTCAAACCGGCAGCGGTGGGAGGTGAAAAAGTTTTAGATGCAACGGCTTTAATTTTCTCGCCTCTTACCGATGCAGGTTTGAATACCATTGGAAACTCGACTTGTCAAGTGAGAAAGTGACGATTTTTTACGCATTTTGCGAGTTTTGGATTTGAAAATGCGAGTTGAAATTTTTGCTAGCTGCTTTCAAGTTAAGAAAATCGCTTAAAGGGGTTGTTGCACTATTTTGGAACTAGCTTCATTTAAAAGGGCTTTACAAACCATGGAAAAAGCTGAAAGAATTATCAAAATATCTTAACAAATACAGGAGATATGATCCTTTAAAAAATTGCAAAAATTCTCAAACGGAGGCAGCCATCTTGGATTGATGACGTCATCGCGCCTTTTTACCATTTATTGTATATTGATACATATCTTTTAAAACAAAGACTATCACTGTAAATACATGTAAATAGTAAAAAGAGCATATACAGTATCAATATTTTACTTTGTATTTATAATTTAATACATTTATTTGAATCTAGGACAAATGCCCCCCCGGACATCTGCCCCCCTGCTCATTTTTGTATAGGTGGACGAATGCCCCCTCACGTTTTTGCAAGGGTGGACAAATGTCCCCCTGAACTTTTTACAAGGTGGACATTAGCCCCCCTAATATTTTTGCAAGGGTGGACAAATGCCCCCCTACTCAATATGTATTTACAGTTACCTTAAAACTAATTAGAAAATGTAAATATTTATTTGATAATGAGTTTTTTATTTGGTTGATTGATGTATGACTCAATCAATTATCTCTAATTATCAAATTAAAGGTCACACTTTTAAAACTTGATTGCAAACATATACTTCCTATAATTGTGTGCATGTAATTAATCTGTTTTTGTTGATCACACTTTGTTTTTTTTATAGCTCTGAATACTTACAAACTGGGAATTACCTGTGAATTATGTGATTATTCTTTTGTATGGATTTAATTAGTTTTTCCATACAATATTGTTTTGCTGTTTTCCTTATCTGGACATGTTTAATAAAATGTTGAAAATACTGCTTGTTTTACTACAAAAATGAGTAGGGGGGCATTTGTCCGGGGGGGGAATTTGTCCACCCTTGCAAAAATATCAGGGGGGCTAATGTCCACCTTGTAAAAAGTTCAGGGGGGCATTTGTCCACCCTTGCAAAAACGTGAGGGGGCATTCGTCCACCTATACAAAAATGAGCAGGGGGGCAGATGTCCGGGGGGGCATTTGTCCGTATACCAACAAATGCTACTCTGGGTTGTTTTAGAAGTTGTTCGACAACAACAACACATCAATGAGCTTCTATTTTTAGCACGCACAAGACAGTGTCGCATTTTATTGATCTAGTGCACCATTGTTTTACGTACAAAATAATGGTAAGCAATGATACCGTTCAGCAAATGTTTGTCAGCTGCTAACACGGCGAAAAAAAGCAATAATGTTTTGCAAAAAATTGCTCTGGCAAAATAACATGATTTCATAGTAATGACCCAGCTCAACATAAATAACTCATACATGTATACACGTGATCACCACATTCAGTGTCAAACAAACTATCCAAGTTGGTCCCCCACTAATTTGTCTTTAAATTATCTTAGGGGCTTAGGATTAATAGAAAAAGAAAGATAAAAGCCCGGTATAATAAAATTGAAAAGTAGGTGTTGTGGTTAGGGGGATTTCTGTGTGTGTTGTTGTCTACCTTAATCTAACACTATACATGTTTATGCCCCAATCCTAGCTTTGAGAATCCTAGCTCTTTTGGCTTTTTATTCTGGATCTACCATAGAGGTATCACTATGACTCCAGGTCACACTTTAGACAAGGTTTTTAAATACACTTATATATAGCTGCCCAAACATCTGGCCTATACCTGCCCAAACATCTGCCCAAACATCTGCCAAATACCTGCTCAAACATCTGCCCTGTACCTGCTCAAACATCTACCCTATACCTGCCCAAATATCTTCCATATACCTGCCCAAACATCTGCCCTATACCTGCTCAAACATCTTACATATACCTGCCCAAACATCTGCCCTATACCTGCTCAAACATCTGCCCTATACCTGCCCAAACATCTGCCCTGTACCTGCCCAAACATCTGCCCTATTTCATTTGAATATTCATATATAACCACCTGTCCATACATTTTATATTTTTAATAGTAAATGGGTTTATTAGGCCAGACTTTTTAAATTTTTAGGTTTACCGACCCGCCGACCAAATTATTGCCGAAATCAAAAAAAAAAAAAAAAAATTAAAAAAAAAAAGAAGCTTAACTGGCTTGACTGGGACAGATATTTTGATTAGCCAGAATGCGCAGTTAATTTTAGACTTTAATACATGGCTTGGGGTTTTCTATCCGTCAGTTTGTCTGTCTGCATACAACAGTTCATAAGACCAAAAGGCGAAATTTCATGAAGCTTGCAACAAATAATCAAAATAAACCATAATAGATTGCCTTTTAATTGACTTGTTACCTTGAAACTAAGATTAAAAGTCATTTAATACTATTATACAATCTTTTTTCTTTTAGACACCTTTGTGGGTATATGTTTTCATGATTTTTTTTATTGATTTTTTATTCCCACCTCCTACCCTTCATTTTTCCAGAAAAAATCGGTAAACCTAATAATAAAAAAAAACTGGCCTTAGTAAATATTTACAGGGCACCATTTGGCCTATTTTTGTTGGCACCACCACTTACATCTTGCATACATGTAGAGTGCAAAATTTGACTTCATGAACCCACCCATGTACTGCATTGGTCCAAAAAGAAATGTGCAAGGTTGCATATTTAATACAAGGAATACTTCTTTTTTTGAAAATAATATAAATATAAGGATTGTATAAATTCATATTTCATTTACTGTATGTTCATATATATAACTATATCGGGTGCCAGAGCAATGTAAACGTGAGTTTTTTGGGTCCAATTCTGTTACATGAGCCCTGATATAGTACTATTAATTCATACTATCTGAACATTTACAAAAAACAGGTAATTTAAAGGATATCCCTAAAATTTTGTCAATTTTATGTACCGGTATTATTTACAGGATAATGGATGCACAAGCCTTGAACGAACTGCTCGAGTGCTCCGTGTGCCTTGAACAATTGGACCACACAAGCAAAGTGTTGCAGTGTCAACACACGTTCTGCAAACGATGCCTAGAGGAGATCGTAAGCACAAAACATGAGCTTCGGTGTCCAGAATGTAGGTTCTTGGTAAGTGAAACTTACAATCTTGCAAAGTTGGTGACTTTTCTCAGGTTATTGTATATTTCACTAATATAGTGAATAATGTGAACTGTTGCTGTATTTTTAACAGGTTGAGATATTTGACTGTATAGTGAATCCATGTGAACTGTTGCTGTATTTTTAACAGGTTGAAATATTTGACTGTATAGTGAATCCATGTTAACTGTTGCTGTATTTTTAACAGGTTGAGATATTTGACTGTATAGTGAATCCATGTGAACTGTTGCTGTATTTTTAACAGGTTGAAATATTTGACTGTATAGTGAATCCATGTTAACTGTTGCTGTATTTTTAACAGGTTGAGATATTTGACTGTATAGTGAATCCATGTGAACTGTTGCTGTATTTTTAACAGGTTGAGATACTTGACTGTATAGTGAATCCATGTGAACTGTAGCTGTATTTTTAACAGGTTGAGATATTTGACTGTATAGTGAATCCATGTGAACTGTAGCTGTATTTTTAACAGGTTGAGATATTTGACTGTATAGTGAATACATGTGAACTGTTGCTGTATTTTTAACAGGTTGAGATATTTGACTGTATAGTGAATCCATGTGAACTGTAGCTGTATTTTTAACAGGTTGAGATGCCTGTAGAGGACCTACCCACTAACATTCTCCTCATACGTCTTCTTGAGGGTCTCAAGTACCAGGCACGTGCTGGCACATCGCAAGGGCGACAGCGAGATGCAGGGTCGCCCAGACATACCAGGGGAGATAATTCTGCAAGACAACAACAGCAAAGACAGGTGTGGTATATATAAATTATAATCATGATTTCTATTTTGCGAGTAAACCATACTGCCAAATTTTACAACAAAGCTGCTATACTAGTTTTACCCATGCATTAAATTAGTATTATGGTAAAACGTCTGTTTTATACAATATTTATAAACACTAAACTGTACACAGAGCTCAATAAATCATTGTTAAGTTAGTAAGTTTAAAATGGCAGTAAGAAATGTTGTCATACAATTAAATTGAATTGAGACTTTGTATCATAGGTGGTTGGCATATTATATACATACCTGGTTGTTTGGTGTCGTATACAGTGAATATCACATATTCAGAACATCACTTCGTGTTTAGTATATATATATTTTTATTTTTTATGAACAAATGAAAAGTTTTTATGCATTTTTCGGGGGAGCATAGTCGCCGCTTTGTCCTTCTGCCCTTTCCACTTTTGTTTTGAACATATCTTCAAAACTACTGATGGGACTACAATGAAACTTCACACAATGATAAAGGGCAATGTGAGGAAGTGCAGAGTGCAAGAACCATAACTCTATCTTCATTCATTAGAGTTATTGCCCTTTGTAATTTTATACTTAGAATATTGTCCGGAGCATAACTTAAAAACTACTCATGGGACTGCAATGAAACTTCACACAATGATAGAGGGCAATGAGAGGAAGTGCAGAGTGCAAGAACCATAACTCTGTCTTCATTCAAATTAGAGTTATTGCCCTTTCAGTTTGTAATTTTATACTTATAGTTCTTGTCCGGAGCATAACTCAAAAACCAATAATTGGACTGCAATGAAACTTCATACAGAGATTTACAACCATTCTTTGTTCTTATTAGAGTTGTTGCCCTTTGTAGTTTTATACTTGTCAGTCTTGTCCAAAGCGTACGGTAAGTCAAAAACTACAAATGGAACTGCAAATTGAAAACTGCTGGGTGATACAAGGCCATATGGTTTAATTAGGACAGCAACCTCAGAAGGAGATGAGACAATGGATATATTCTTCCCATCAGACACGCCTCCCTCAGGGAGTGAACCAACGCGGGGCAGAGGTCTGTAGCTCTAAAGCTGACGGCCTTACTCACTGAGCTACTGAGATCATTGGACTTTTAAAGGAAATGCTGTATTTCTGTTAAGGCCAAAAAAAAAATATGTGTGTTTCCTATTGCATGCTCTAAAAAAAATAGGGTAGGTCGGTAGGCTTTTTTTTTTTTTTTTTTTTTTTTTTAGCAAGATATTGTGAGATTCTACATGTATTTATCTCATAAACCCCATACAAGTTGATGATACAACTGAAAGTTTCTCTCTGATGTCATTTTACCTCGATATATTGTGATAAATCATTGTTTAGAACAATTTTTTTTTTTTTTTTTTCATAAAAAGTTTTAGGGTCGGCCCCTTAAAAATAGGGTCGGTCAGGCCACCGGAAATGCAGGTATTTTTTTTTTTGCCTAACTATTAATTTCAAAGTCGTGTTGTACAATGATTATATGTTATATTATAACTGTTTTATTGTTCCAGGGTAACGGCAGTAGTAGACCTTGTGCTAAAGCTCTCTTTAATTATGAGGGGAAAGACCCAGGGTAAGTGGTGATCGCTAGAGCTGCTGTAGAGTAACCAAACTAAAAACGTGGCCTGATGAAGCAGGCCTATGTTATTATTGAATTGTCACCATATTTGACTTGTGAATGCTCTAGCTACCTATTTACTGCTTAGATCTTTTTGAAAACGGATCACAAGGTGTATCGCAACAGGGCTTATTTTAGCCGGATTGCGTAGCAATTGCAGGCTTATAGTTTGGTGAATTCCGACTTGTCTTGACGTTTTGGTTAACGTTTTGGTTAACATTTTTGTTTTTCTTCAGTTCTCACAAACAAATTGTCGGAAAGCTTTGAAACTTGGCACACATGTTCATGATCATTACAAAATGTTATATGACAAGAACCATAACTCTCATATATTTTACCTGAATTATTCCCCCATTTTACTTAGATTTTTCAGTTAAAATGTTGAATGCACAATCAGGCATTCGCATCACTGTTGATGCTTCACTAAGTCTTGTTCTTTAATAAACGGAGGTCGAAATTTGGACTCTTACCCTAGAAAAATAGCCTATTTTTTTCTCCCTAATCCAGTGTTTTTTTCCTTTTCGGTTAACACCATTTCCCTACTCTTACTTTCTCAATAATGTTATGGTTTGGATACATTTATTAAAGAAAGTTTATCTGAAATGTATGTTTTTCACCTAAAATGCTTCAAAGGCATATTTGCACACTCAAGTCTTCAATTTCTCCTATTGACGGGTCTGGGCTCTGCCCCTATTTCCAAAAAAAGCCCTGCATAATATCTTTTGGATAGATTTATAAACCAAGCTTATTAAATAATTTATAGCGGTTACGTCATTTAAATTGTTGAAAAACCTTTAAACACTGGGAGCTTTCTTTGATAGCCAGTGATTTACCCTCATACTTTGTTAAGCTGACCGGCCACTTTTAGCAGTCCCTAATACAACAGCTGAAAGGAAGAATTATAAATCACCCGCAGACTCGTAAAACTTCCCTTCACACAAAAATAAGGGAAGACCTGAACATTATAACTCATTTATTTCCTTTTTCTAAGATTCCCATCAAACTTTGTCATAATGTGTATCATTACAAAGTCAGCAGTTCTAAAAGCCTATCATCAAGCTTGAAATGGCAAGAGTTATGCCCCTTGAATTGTTAAAACAAATTATTATGTTATATATTTTTTGTTAGCTAGGTTAGGTTAAAATATACAGGAACTAGATTAGCTCCTTATGTTTTAAGATCTTCAAACTTGTTCAAACTTGGACACAGAATGTTTATCACTATACTACAACTACAAGTTCATGTTGCCAACTGATTGAACTTTTTATGGAAAACTTCCCTTTAATAGTTGAAAAGTTTTAAGTTTTGAACATTTTCGCTCTATATAGTCAGTGGTTGATATGTAGCACATATTATGTACTGCTAATATTGCCAACTCGTGTTTCAGATGTATACACTCTGAAGAAAAATGAAACTCATGAAACAAAATATGCTCTTCTTTCAAATATTGAACACATTTTTATTGAAAACTTAAGTAAAACTTACAATGTTGCCATACCATACAAGTATAATAGGCAACGGTTGTTTTCTGTTACAGGGATCTGACCTTGAAGAAGGGAGACATTGTGTACCTCCGTAAACAGGTCGATGAAAACTGGTTCCATGGGGAGTTCAGTGGGCAACATGGCTTCTTCCCTGCGACATATGTACAGGTACTAGCGGAAGTTTCTCGTTACACAACATGATTAGGTAATGTTAAAATTAACAAAACAATGTACTAGTGTGATTAGTTTCAGGGCCTTTTTATCCTTCTTTGCAGCAGCCTGTTTAAGGACCCCTCCCCACCCAATGTATTTTATAATCATGCAGATTTGTCTCAATTTGTAAATGTTTCCTCTGTAAATCTCATTTCCTTTCAGTGGCTTTTCCCCCAATTTAGTTCCCCAAAACTGGTCAGGGCACGAAAATTCCACTTGTCTGCTGGTATTGACGAGTGAAATTCGAATCCGGACGAGTGAAACCCATGAATCGGTCGTCTGAGAGGACGAGTAACATTTCAGTAGAAAAAACCCACAAATAAAATAGTTCTTACATAGTTTATTGATGGGACACTGTCCGTAACTTTTAGCTTATAAAACACACACTAATTATGTTCGCAAACATTACACACCAAACATTACTGAATATTTACTAATTAAAGCAGGATTGTTTGACGGAATTCAATCGCGGTACAAAAAAAAGAGAAACCATTTTGGGCGTTTGAACTCGCAGCCCAAACTAAAATTACACTCGCGGTAATAATAGGGAGCGTAAAGTTGTCGACCTAGCTCCCGACTGAGCTAAGCGGGCTATACATATTATGCACTAAATACTATGGTGAAAACCTAATGCGCTAATGGAAGTCACGTGATCGCAGAAAAGGTAAATACGGTGGGTCCCACTTTATTTACAAATAATAATTTAATTTTTTTTTCTTCAAACTCACGAATGTATTACTACAGACTTCTTATTGTCTATGCTCATGTTTTCATGTATATATTTCACTGAATAAAAGTCAGACAGTTACTTGGTTATGCTCAATATCTGCTTACTTACGGACAGTGTCCCTTTAAGCGATTAAATGCGGTAAATAGTAGCAACTCTGTTTATTTAGCGATAAAATGCAATTTAAGTCAACCGGATATAGTGAAATTGACGCATTTCCGTTTTTGGACATTCTAAAATGCGGCTCGCGTTCTAATTTCACGGAGTGCGAACATTACGGTGTTTGATGTTTGAAAATAACACTTTCACGGGGGAAATCTTTAAGGGCACTTGTCACCTTTTAGGTGACTGGGATCAGAGCCTTCATGAAGGGGAATTGCAAAAAGTATGCTGTTTTCCTGTATTGGAGTTATAAAACATTTTCTAATATTTTTTTAATTTTTTTTAAGAGGGGAATTTTTCACAGGAAAAGGGGAAAATATATACCATGCCAGAGTAACAGTAATGACCATGATCAGACTGTTGTAAACTATAGAATATGAATTGAATGTTGTTTAACGGCTCATCAACACAGTATTGGTTATTTAGAGCCGCCCCAGAGAGAGGGGAAGGATACATAGGAATCGGGGAACCCTGCCCTACTCTTATTATCGAATAGATTCCTATGGTTCTTTAACGTGCTCGGAGGATAGACCGATACACGGGAACGCCCGGTTTACGTCATGAATATAGTCATCTATAATACTGGTCATAGTTTCATAATTTTCATTGATTTATATAAAGAAAAAAAAACATATTATGATGTTTCCCTTTGTTTTATTAGCTTGACTATTCGAAGAATAAGAGAGCTTATGTAATCACCCCGGGTTTCGGCGTTGGCATCCCACATCAAGGTTTGCGTGTAAGCTGTGTTTACAAGTCTATATCTCTTACATTTCTTATCCTAGCACAACCAGATTTGGCCATGGGCTTCCTTATAGCATTATCTTAAGGGCTGCATAAGCAATTTCGGTTCCTGTAACCCATGGGCTCCCATGGAACCCATATTATGGTAGCCCATAAAATGTGTCCCATTTCACATCAAATTTTGCGTGTAAGCTGTGTTTACAAGTCTATATCTCTTACAATTCTTACCCTAGCACAACCAAATTTGGCCATTAGCTTCCTTATAGCATTATCTTAAGGGCTGCTTAAGTAATTTTGGTT
>JAWPHD010022093.1:0-25000 GCA_037043455.1 Cyrtodaria siliqua
TGGCTATGGCAAGATTGTAAACAGATCCAGGAGCGTCTATTTTCATTCTGTCTAACCATATCAGGTATGAAAACATATAGTAAGTAATCAAAAAAATATCGATTCATATTTGACGCACAGGCACCCCTGGAATGCACAGTAGGAGTCGGTGTTGAAATCATGCAAACTTTTCAATAATGAATGTGACACAATGAATATCGTAATTTTGAAATGCGTAAATCACTGGATAGAGGCACTTGTAAACAACTAAACATGAAATCAGTTTTTAATTTGAACTAAAAGATAGAGATAAGAATATAGCACCATACCCAAGAGTATGTGTAAAACTATGCATTACTGAGCATATCCGCGGCTAATATACAGTTCTGAACCCTCCAATTTATGTAATTAAACGTGACTGGTAAAAATCATTCCTGTATCATGTTTTTGCTCAAATTTGAAAACGTTTCTGGATGTTAGTGTAACTAATATATATCAATTCAGCGATAGTCGGATGTATATTCCGTTTGACAGCTTTAAAAAAAAATTACCGAGTTTATTGTGATTAGGATGTACGAATATACTGATATTACATAATTTATGACAGAAAGAATGGGTTAACATTATTGTTCACAAGTTATGAGACGGTAGTTTATCGATATATTGTCTGTTTATTTGTATGCGATACTATGAGTATTAATCTATTTTTACAGTAAAGAATCTGTGTAAACGTTTACCAGCATCCATTCCTAATTTGTTAAAATTTAAGAATATTGTTCACTATGATATTCATGTAGACATTGTCCAATGCTAGTCATGTAGACAATATCCATTGACATTCATGTAGACAATGTTCAATGATATTCATGTAAACACTGTCCAATGCTAGTCGTGTAGACAATGTCCATTGATATTCATGTAGACAATGTCCAACGATATTCATGTAGACATTGTCCGATGCTAGTCATGTAGACAATATCCATTGTCATTCATGTAGACAATGTCCAATGATATTCATGTAAACACTGTCCAATGCTAGTCGTGTAGACAATGTCCAATGATATTCATGTAGACAATGTCCAATGAAATTAATGTAGACATTGTCCAATGCTAGTCATGTAGACAATATCCATTGATATTCATAGTAGACAATGTCCAATGATATTCATGTAAACACTGTCCAATGCTAGTCGTGTAGACAATGTCCAATGATATTCATGTAGACAATTGTCCAATGATATTAATGTAGACATTGTCCAAATGCTAGTCATGTAGACAATGTCCATTGATATTCATGTAGACAATGTCCAACGATATTCTTGTAGACAATGTCCAATGATATTCATGTAGACAATTTCCATTGATATTCATGTAGACAATGTCCAATGATATTCATGTAGACATTGTCCTATGCTAGTCATGTAGACAATGTCCATTGATATTCATGTAGACAATGTTCAATGATAGTCATGTAGACATTGTCCAGTGCTAGTCATGTAGACAATGTCCATTGATATTCATTTAGACAATGTCCAATGCTAGTCATGTAGACAATGTACATTGATATTCATGTAGACAATGTTCAATGATATTCATGTAAACACTGTCCAATGCTAGTCGTGTAGATGTAGTATGTGAATTATTAGGTGTAGAAATCACACTTAATAATGATCTTAAATAACAATCTTAACATTATATAACTTACATTACGACAAGTAAATTGATGTACAACTAAACTTGTATTCATCATATATAAAATAGACAGTGTACCTTTAAAATAAACCTGTAAGCAAATTAATACAAATCACTGCTTCAATGCACATCACTATAAACTGACCACACAAGTGACCAATCAGATCATTGCTTACCTGAAATGCATTTTCCCGCTTTCTGTCTTTAGGTCAGATCTTGGAAAAACACCTTAGAGTCTACATGAGTTTTCTTGAAAGTTGTATTGAAGGACCATAAATAAATATAGTACGGAGAAAACGTACAGAGTGATACGATAATAAAACTATTTATAAACTTATACTGGACTATTAGTATAACCTACTATACCCACATGAATAGCCCAGATAACATAGACAATGTCCATTGATATTCATGTAGACAATGTCCAATGATATTAATGTAAACATTGTCCAATGCTAGTTTTGTAAACAATGTCCATTGATATTCATGTAGACAATGTCCAATCATATTCATGTAGACATTGTCCAATGCTAGTCATGTAGACAATGTACATTGATATTCATGTAGACAATGTCCAGTGATATTCATGTAAACACTTTCCAATGCTAGTCGTGTAGACAATGTCCATTGATATTCATGTAGACAATGTCCAATGATATTAATGTAAACATTGTCCAATGCTAGTCATGTAAACAATGTCCATGGATATGCATGTAGACAAAGTCCAACGATATTCATGTAGACAATGCCCAATGATATTCATGAAGACAATGTCCATTGATATTCATGTAGACATTGTCCAATTATAATCATGTAGATAATGTCCATTGATATTCATGTAGACAATGTCCTGAGATGACGTCTGTTTGTCAAACATAAACGAGTTTCTTAATTCACTAGATACAACGCTGTAGTACATAACCCAACGACCATCAAATCTGAAAATAATAGAATAGTTGTTAGACATAATACAACATGATCGCACTAAATGTCTTGCTCAATATCACAATGTTAAAGGATGAAATGAAATCAATACGACCTCATTACAATGCAGTGGCATGCAAAATGCCACCTAAAGTATATAGAAAGATTGTGTTACATTTTAGGCTAACGTAACACTTGTACTTTATTATACTGAACAAAATATGTTTATCACGACATTTTAGGTCATTAATTAAAAATATGGACATTGTTTGAAGTTTTTAGATATGCTTTTTTACTTCCTAAGCGAAGTATCAGATTTACCTCCTTTATCAAACTTGTTAGAACATGCTGAGGTGTTCTTCTGTTCAAACAAACACTATTTAGTTCGTCAATACATAATTCATAAAATGAACATTTAGAAATCAGTTTCTGAAAACACCTTTAACACATTTATTATATAATAATTAATTGCGAACTTTTTAAGAAATCAATAACCACCTTGTAATTGTATAACCCGTATTTTTCCATTAGTTTTATTAATTATAATAACTAAGTACCAAACCCACTTACATGGTAAAGATGTTGGATTGACTGCTCCGTTTTCTTGAACTAACATCTGCTTCACATTCTCCAGTGATCCGTTATTTGGAGCTGGGTCAATCCCCAGAATATGACACATTAAGGGATATATGTCTACCATATCAATCGGCTCTGATAAGAAACCATTCTTAAACGCCGGTCCTATTGCCAAGAAAAACGGCCTCATTCTTGCTACGCGTCTTGGGTCATAACCATGTACACCCTCTATAACAGAAAATAATAAAGTGTGGTTAGGGGTTATGGGTTAAAATAAACAGCATCATAGTTATGTAATTAAAACCCAATAGTAATTAGTAGACCATGAGCCAGACACCTTTTCGCTATCATCTCAGTTGGCAAATTCTTACTGGTACCATGTTATGGGGTATCTTGTAGAAAAAGAAAAAAATCATAATAGCAGTGCCAACAGGGTAGCAGTTTCCTGTTATAAGAGTTATCTCCCCCTCTTAAACAAAAATCAGTTTTCTTTAAAAAAAAAATCGTTTTCTCTGAAACCTTAAGAGCTATGTCTAATATTTGGATGTGGCGTAAGCTTATGGCCCGCTACAAATAAAATTAAATTGGTGACCCTGGGATCATATTTGGCCCCGCCCCAGGGCCCACATATTTACATAGAGTTATATAGGACAATCTTGGAAAAACAAACATTTCTGGAACTACAAGAGCTAGATGTCTAATATTTTGCATGTACTATAAGGTTATAGTCCTCTACCGAAATGGCTAAAATGGGGACCCTTTGACCATATTTGGCCACACCCCAGGAGTCACATATTTCATGGAGTTGTATATAAAATATCTTTAAAAAAATAATCTTCTCTTAAACTGCCTGAGATAGACGTCTAATATTTGGCATGTAGCATAAGCTTATGTTTCTGTAAAAAGTATGTTCAAATGGTTACCCTTGACCCTAGTTTCGTCGAGTGCCCTGTGAGTAAAGCCAATAAAGAAAAGCCTTTACAAATCTCTGAATCTACTTGAGCTAAGTGGCTAATATTGTGCGTGCAGTATAAGCTTATGGTCCTTTAACTAGTTCGTTCAAAAGGTGATACTGGAGTAAAATTTGACCCCAGTCAAGTTTTACATAGTGGTATATTAGGAAATTGCTATTGTAATAGTTTCTTGAACATATGAGCACTTTGAGCGAGGCCGAGTCAAGGCCCTTTGGCCTATTGTTTATTACTTGCAGTTTAAAATCTCTATTTTGCTTCGAATTGTAAGTTAATTTATCCCACCTGTTGACACATTTTTTATGCATTTAGTTCAATCGATATTCTTAACATTATATGTGTAAACGTATACGAATTACTAATTTACAACCTTTCTACGACGATTTAAATGATATTGCTATATGTAGTAGGTATTTTAGGATAGATTAATGAAATGATGTACTTTGCAACTTTCAATTGTTCATAGCATTGCAAATATTTGTTCAGTGATACACGCGCCTAACTGGAAGTAGAAGCCTTCTTCATACAGTAACTGCAACCTCAATATTATTAAAATTTTCTGATGTAGCCATATATTGCACAAACGACACAATCAGTCCAAAGGATTCTAGAAATGTGCGGTTTTTCGTAAAGTTTAATTCAGTGTTTTATTTTTAGGTGTATGCATTATTTCAACACTTATTATGATTAAACATTTGGATTCTGTATTACATATAAAGACATGAATTAAAAGTAAGAAATGCAAATTGCAACAAAAAATCTTATTAGATGTCTATTTCAACGCTTTTTAATAGCAATATATGTATAGTTTAAGGATTCTAACACCTGAATTACCCCACCCAAAGAAATCATAATGAATAATTTTACATATGAAATGTAAAACGTTTATGCATTAGCATGAACCATTTTCGTGTCAATACTCTAAATAAAATCGACGAGGAAGCTTAATTAGTTAATCGTAAGTAAATGTCTAGTTTAACGATGTTTGCAATATAGATATAAAAATCGAACTGGAAAAGAAGCATTCAAGGACGACAGTCAACCAAAAACAGACCCAGAAACAAAGAACAACTTTAAAGATGAATAAAATGCCAAATAATACATCACAAACACAAAAGGGTTGACAACAGGATTTACCGCCTTGGAACGGTCAGTGGCAAAAAAGACCGCTGGTGGTTTAAACCAGGTTCTCGGGTGCACTAAACCTCACACTATCAGGGTTATCGTTACCATAAACTTCGTAAAACCTTTTCAAAATTGTATTATCGTAACCCTGATCTTCTTTCCGAATATAAAAGTAATTTAAGGACTCTTCTGCGAGAAGGACTATCACAACCTGACTTCTATGGTGATGTGATTTATAAACTTCGTAAGATTCTTGGTCATGATCACTTTCATACTATTTTTGTTAAACTTGTTAAAAAGTTTATCAAAAGAGGGTATGACCCTATCATTTTGCAACGTACTGCATGCTTGGTGGTGGACCCTTTTACAGTTCGCCACTATGCTTTCCTCTTTAATTGTACGATGACCGGACAGGCTGTGGACCTTATGATGACGCCTACCTAAAGCCCATTGGGACGGTCGCGTTTGATGTTTGTCTATGATCTTTCTTGTCGTGCCCTCAATGGTTTATTCTTTTGTTGCTCTGGCTTCTGCCAAGTCACTGAGTACCTTCATTGTGGGTTTCTAGGCTATTGTTTTTTGTATTATATTTACACGTGCATATTAGTGTTTTACTTATATTGCCTATTGATGCTGCCTTGTTGCTTAGAGATTAGTTCATGGCAGGGATTTCTTTATTTACATTGTCCTCATTTAATGGGATGACAGTAGGGTAAGTGTGAGGTTTGGTGCACCCTAGAACCGGTTTAAACCCCCAGTGGCCTACTTTGCCACTGACCGTTCCAAGGCGGTAGCCCTATTGTCAACCCTTTTGTGTTTATGATATAGTTTGCATTTATTATTACTTTTGCCTTCTTGTTTGTCTGTTTGCGTATTTGTTACTGTGTTTTGTGGCTGACTGTCCTCCTTGAATGCTACTTTCCCTGTCCGATCTTTTTATATTTATTTACCTTACTGTCAACCCAATTAAACGGAACAGTGTAAATAAAGAAATCCCCGCCATGAACTATTCTCTAACCAACAAGGCAGCATTAATTGGCAATATAAGTAAAACACAAAGATGCTCGTGTATATATCAATACAAAAAACAATAGCCTAGAAAACCACAAAGAAGGTACTTAATGACTTGGCAGAAGCCAGAGCAACAAGAGAATAAACCATTGAGGGCACGACAAGACAAGACTGCAGACGAACATCAAACGTCACCGTCCTTTTGGGCTTTAGTTAGACGTCATCATATGCTTCACATCCAGTCCGGTCATCGCACAATTAAAGAGGAAAGCATAGTGGCGAACTGTAAATGGGTCCACCACCAAGCATGCAATGCTTGCAAAATGATAGGATCATAAGATAGTATGAAAGTGAAAATGACCAAGGATTTTACAAAGTTTGTAAATAACGTCACCATAGAAGTCAGGTTGTGATAGTCCTTGTCGCAGAAGAGTTCTTGAATTAATTTTATATTTGAAAAGAAGATCAGGGTTACGATAATAAAATTTTGCAAACGTTTTACGAAGTTTATGGTAACGGTAATGGAGTAGCTTTTTAGCTTTTTAGTTATACAAAGATTACGAATATTAAAGTCCTCAACTCGAGTAAAAGCTCTAGAAAAACGAATAAATTGAGACACATAGATCCTATAAGAAGTTGATCTAAATGGGGATAATTAACAATATCAAAATGAAAATCATCTCTCTTGTCATATATTTTTCTAATTATGTAAATCGAGAAAAGTAGCGTTAGTATCAGAAATATTAGCTTTGTTAAGTTGAAGTTCATTAGGGTATATATTATTAACCATAGTAGAAAAGAAAGGGTTGTCAATGTTTAATATGTCATAGATACCGATAGGTGTCACTGAAGGCTTCAATAATATCTGCCTCGGTATCTGGTAAAAGACTCAACATGAAATCTCATTCATAACAATATAAAAACAAATCTGCGACAAGGGGTGCACAGTTCGTACCCATAGGAATAGGAATATCAACAATTTGTCTATAAACGGTCGTTCCATACCTGACTAAAATAGTATCTAATAGGAAGATGAGTGCTTCACAAACTTCAAGGCAAGTCCACATAGTGTACTTGTCTAAAATGCCTTTAGTAAAAAAAACGCTTTAATATTATTACAAGCCTAAAGTATTGGCCCTAGCGAATGTTTTTTGAATAAGAGCAATAGCTTGTCTTTGATAATGTGATGTGGTAAGGTTGTATATTGTGTAGATAAGTCGTAAGTGCTTATAGGTGGAACTTGACGTTTATTGCAAATGTTATCAAGAACGTCTCCTGAATTGTTAATAGACCAAAACAAATAAATCGCAGAGTTTTCATAAGTTTTATCACAATATTGTTTGACGTGATCTTTAACGGCAGTAAGACAAGAACATAAAGTTTGTGGTGGTGCAGGCACTAGAATTCGGAATAAAGCGGGCCTTATACGGATTTTTATGTAATTGAGGAATCCAGAACATAGTTGGCAGTTTGTTCTGCTTTTCGTCTACAAGTCGCATGTTTTATAAATCCACCCAATAAAACCACAAAGGAGACTGCTGCTTTGTCATTACAAAACAATTTATCGCGAAGATTTGGATAAAATAAATTGACTATTGTAGCTTTGTCAGCAGCATTGTCAGCATCTATATATACATAAAATGAGAAGAATAGTCCTATATAAACCACAGTACTCAAACCCAAACGCAGTTGCACCGTAGGTTGCACTGTACAACAAACTTAACAAAAACAATCAAATTAAATAGTCAATTAATGGGACAATATTATAGGTTATTGCATTTGTATGGCTAAATATTACTTGGAACGAGTTGTTTGGGCAAAGGACGACGAGCTTGCGAGTCGTCCTGCGCCAAAACAACGAGTTCCAAGTAATAGTTAGCCATACAAATTCAATAACCTTTTTATTGTATACTTTCATATTGTTTTTGATCAATGTTAATTGTATGACTATTACTTTTCATTGTATTTGTGTTATTTTTATAGCTTTTGATGGAATTCCTATCTTGCCATTCAGTTTCATTTTGTGTGGATGATTATTTTGCGCGAAAACGACGTCGACGTCGGATGACGTCATTAAAAACAACAAGCGGTTTTCTGAAGTTTGTTTACCATTCGATAACGTTAAAAACAGTGGGTGAGTGACCATTTGAATTATTTTATCAATTTTTGCCATAAAAGGTTGAAAAAAAACTTGTATTTTTTTGTTGACACTATAGGAAGGGTTCCGTTATTTTTATTTGAAAGTAGTTCCTTATTTCTTTTTCGCGGCTCTTAGCAAGCGCGAGCAAAAGTTCCCGTGCAATATCAATGCGTGCAATATCGTAGAATATTGCACGCTTAGCTCAATGCAAACTAAACGGGACAATATGAAAGTATACAATAAACAAACATATGATTGCCTGATATACTTCTAACGTTTTATCAGATTTTTTTACAAACTATTTCATGATTGGAAATGAAAACTGAAGACACTAAAACTATTGGGAATAAATATAAATAGTGTTACATGTATATAAACTACTGAAAATGGGATCCTTTGCAAGTAACAAAAAGAAACAAGAGAGAAAAGTAGCAGACTGACAGTTTGTGGTTGAACTACTTTACCTTAAAACGAAGTTTATTTAACAATTCTAACAACTGAATTGCCTACTTGTGTGGCTATATTTGTTAATCCTATCTGTTTCATTCCTCAAAATAACGATTCCTTCGTGACCTTGGATGACGATCGGCGCTATTCTATCGTTATCGTTGTAGTGTAGGTCTTGAAGCTCTTTGCTTCCTTTTCTGTAGACATTTATATCCGTGATGTCGTTGAGAATTTGTAAGACTTTACTCTCATAACCTGTAATGCAAATACACACAAAATGGGCATTGAACCATACTAAACTAACTCATATTAAAATGTTATAAAACAATATATGAAGGTGTAAGAGGGAACAAAAGAAAAGCAAACGTAGTCTTCATTGTTTTCGAAAATGGTTCCTTTTTTTTGTTGTTTTTTCAGAAATGAAATATGCAAACGTCTTAAACAACAACATCTTTCTCCCACTATGTCAGGTTTAACATGCAGAACTGTCACATTACATGCCTAAATTAGTAACATTCCGCTTTAATATGTACGCGGTTTCCGACCACTGGGAGCTCAGCTTCTAATATATATGGTCTAAATGTGTTACAAATGACGTACACCTTAATCAAACAAGCAAACATTCTGACGTTTCTTCATTTCTGTAAATTTTTAAATCTCGTTAATGTTCACATAAATAAATACATTTGTCGGAATGTATTCCTTTAATAATGCCTATTTATATGATAAACATAGCCTTATATAACAATACACAATATTTCTCTACATGTGTTGAACATTTTATTTTAATAATATATCAATAATAATAATTGAAAAATAGAATGTTTAAGTGTTATTGTATGCTTGTTATATCGTCACTGAAGTTGAATTTTACATATTTCAAAACGAAAAGTTTTTAGCTACTGAGAAGGTGATCACTCTGGCTCTGTATAAATATGCTAAATAAAAATAAATTAGCTCTTGTTATCACATATATGTATGTAATGAAGTATTTCATGGTATTTGTGTTTGTAAAAAGCTAAAACCGTTACATGGTTTATGACGATTTAGTTGTTTGATTAAAAAGCATTTATGTATTAAATTTACCTTCCTTGGGAATTAATTCCAAGGTTATTGTATTACGAAACTCCGACGCCTCGTCATACCATTGACGATCTAGAAAATCGTCCAGCATCACAAAGTTTGTAACATTTGTTTGTCCGTGATCTGCTGTCAGTATAATGTTTGTGGAATCAAATAAGCCATGTTGTCGCAATTTGGATAAAAGATATCCTAGAACTGTATTTAGCGGACCTGTAATTTCGTTTTCCACCTCAGCCGATTCTGGTCCAAACTCGTGGCATATTTCATCTGGTTCGGGAAAGTGTAAAAGGCCAAGATTAATCGGATCCGTATCTGCAGTGAACCACGATATAAGATTGTCCACTCTTTCTGTAAAAGGAATTTTGCTAAAGGCGTCAGCATTTGGTATAATCCAGTCTGGTGCAATACCCTTGACCTTTGCAAGACCTGCCGGCCAAACTACGGAACCGCTTTTCCTTTTTCCGTCAGCTTTGTTGTTTGTGACATATATCGGTTCGGCACCAACATCGTACCACTTTGAATCAAAATTATCAGATCTGCTATCAAAAAAGAAGTGTTTCTTCAAATTCGGGTCGTAGAATCGATTATGGACAATACCATGACTTTCTGGATAAAGGCCTGTGATAATGGAGTAATGATTCGGGTAAGTTGATGAAGGAAAGACGTTATTAACCCACTTTGCTCTGACGCCATTGTTAATAAAGTACTCGAAATGTTCCGTTTTGCCGGGGTCGATAACATCTAGGAAGTCATGCATAAAGCTGTCCATCGATATTAGAATCAGTTTAGGAATTCCATTACAAGAGGTCGTGCGTATGGATATAATCGAGACTACAATCATACAGATGTTTAATTTCCCATTGGCGAAAGACATCTTTGATATTGCTCTTACTGAATGTCTAGTATTACTTGTTTGAAGACAAAATAAACTGTTGATACCCGTAGAATTGTTGAATTGTCAACACATGTTCATCGTTGAAAACGTACCGTGGACAAGATCAGATCGAAATAATATTCCAAATGGTGTCAAAATGATATATAGGGTCCTATAGAAACCACAGCGTCCGAACGCAATGGCATCGTAGGTCCGCACTATACTGCAAACAAGGACTTGAAACTACAATGAAAGAGACAAAATACAACAGAAAGGGTGGTGAAAACAGGGTTACCGACTTGGAACGGTCAGTAGGCAATAAGACCTACTGGTTAGCTTGAATCGATTTTATATGCGCACAATCCTCGCTATTATCCTGTCTTCAACGTCCATGTACACGCAACACGTCCGTAACACCTGCAAATTGTGTAATAAAAGGTTAAATCAATAAAATATGTTAAAAGGTCAATATGTGGTTAGTTCAGATTTCGTGGTATACTCAAACATAATGTCTGATGTATATAAACTGGATGCTTTTAAAATAAGATAAATCATGCACACTATACTGTTGATTCTGTAAACCTTCCGGCGTTTCGGTAGTTTTTCGAAATAGTGTCTATATTGGTATACGGGAATGACTACTGACCCTTGAAGGGTACTATTGCATAAGGCGATCCAAAAGTACCATTTAAGTGTCCTTAGTAAACTAGTTGTATACCATTTCGTTGTATAAGGAGAGTTCAAAAATGAATATAACCTTATTAGTTTCCACGATAACTCATATACAATGCTTTACAGGCGACGATCGGCAGTTCGATCAATACTATTCTTGTAACCCATTCCGCTCAAGGCCTAAGCCTAAAATCATTCCATTTCCGACGGAATGGCAAAAGAAAGGCATGGTGGCCAATATCCTTGCAAGTTTAGTAGTTGGCATAATACATATGGCAAGCAACGGAACAAGTTGCTATAGTCATATATGTTATGCTAGTTAAACTACGAACATATATCAACATTAGTAAGTGGGGACACATTTTTGAAACCGATGACAAGTATTTGGTCGTATTTGTTTGCAAGATATGTGTAGGCTTGTTCTGTTTTAAAACAAACGCTTCTAAATACAACGAGTCACAGACAGGAAAGACGACATAACAAGCCGGCATAACATGCATTTGAAGTCATCGCTCAGAAACATTTCACAAACTGTCATAATTTTAATCAATGTCTACTTTTGTTTCTAAATTTGTGATATTACATGACGATATGAGCATGTGTTATATGTATGTAAGATTTAGTCATATTGTAAATGGCTAGTTTGTGACGTTTGTGACATTGTTTTATTTGCCAATGATCATCTCTTTCACTGTAGACATGTTTTTACGTATTTTACAGTGTTTAGCTTGTTAATAGTATACACTATAGGTAAAATGCGAATCGAGTTTGAGTTTGTAGATATCAACACGCTAGTTTGTAGACAGACATATGATGGTTTGTAGATGTGTAAACACTGTACATTACTTACTGCCTTATATTTCATCAAAATCCAATTGTTAAATCAGTTCAATTGTATTTCAATATGTGTTTTTTTTTTATAGATTTCGACTTCAAAACTAAATTTTAAATATTTTTGGTTTGCGGATATTAACATTTTTCGAAGTTAAGCGCTAGTTTTTCGATGTAGAGGCGCTGGTTAGTTTTAGCTTAGCGCATTTTCTTATATAGTAAATATTGTCATTTAGCTCACCTGTTACTTTTTTTCAAGGTCACGGTCAGTAAAAAATAATGTTTTATTCATTTTATAACATCTAAACGAAAGTTGTTAGGGGATTTAATGTTTCGTCTGACCGTTTGCCCATGCTTTTGTCCATGTTCTGTCATGTGGTTAATTTATTGTGTTGAGTTCAACCGTTTACTCTATATACGTCATATGTCATGGAAATTTATAAATTAAAACAAGTAACTGTCACCTCTCTATCAGTTGTTTGAAATAGTGTTTGTTGTCCAAAGCATGAATAGCAAAAGGGGTAAAAAATCAAAGCTCATGATTATTCAGTGTTATATCAACGTTTATTTAATAGGCACATATAAATAAGCATACATACATATCTTCAATAATATATTGATTATATAAAACAAAATGATAATTTATAGAAATTCATCAATACTTAACTGATTATATTTTGTTATAAAATTGGTTGATGAAATAAAAATAAATGTTGCGTGCTTCATATGCAGGCTATATCTTCATTCATTATAATATTTACGGTATATATATAATACGGCAATACACATATGTGTAGAATTATGTATGTGAATCTTCAAATATTCCAATTCATATTTTCAGATATGGAGTCCCATGCTTTGAACGGATGCTGGGAAGAAAAGTCAATGTGAAGAAAACCTCTCAAATAAAATCAGTCGATGCCGTAAAATATAAAGCAACAATTTCCATTCTGACAATAAACCATAGACATTCATCGTTTCCTTTGGTCATCGTTACCATTGCAGAGAGTAACATATCAGTCAAACCCTGAATAACATCATTTGCAACATCACGTGTGTTGTCAGTAAAGTATGAAATACATATGCCATTATCTGTTTGAATGCTTGAATCTTAAACTTTTGTGTTGTAAATACGTTTTCATCTGTTGTATCATCAAGGTCAATGACATCTTCAATGACATATTGTAATGCACACTGATACAGCAACATATAGTTGAATCTTGTTGTTAATTATAATACTGACGGGCGGGGCCTTTATTACTGTATGCGTGTGATGCAACGTGTGTTTATCTTCTCATTTTCTACCAAAGGTATACTAATTCCCACAATTTACATAAGTATCATTCAAATAGGCAAATGGCATTACTAGCGATACCATAAACTGGTCTTTTATTCTCAAACCGTCTGTGGAAAAGACTGTTTTTAGTACTTTTGGAAGATGGCAGGTGTTGAGGGTGGACAATTGGACAATTTGACATTATAGAAATTCACATAACTTATCAGTATATCACTTTAATAAATATGATTTGCAATTGTAGTAGTAGTAGTAGTAGTAGTAGTAGTAGTAGTAGTAGTACACCTGATGCATCTAGTGTGCAATTGACGTGTTTGTTATTTGACACATGTTCTATTGAACAATATTTGACTTCTTTTATATATACAATAAATACTGAAAAGATGATCCCTTGGAAGCAACAAACACAAACAAGAGAGAAAAGTAGCAGACTTGGTTTTATTGAGTCCGTTGAGGAGAGGTTATTATAAGATGCACCACCTCTCACGCCTCCTAGCACCGTCTTAAACGATATTCTACTTTAAAGCAACACAGAATAGGCTTAAGGATCCCAAAGGACCAGTAAATAATGAAATTACTGATTTGTAGTCGGGGCGACTTTTTACGGCCACAACACAGCACTAAAGAAACGTTAGTGTGAATGTCCGTAAATACTGAAAAGGTGATCCCTTGGAAGTAACAAACACAAACAAGAGAGAAAAGAAGCAGTCTCGGTTTTATTGAGTCTGTTCATGAGAGGTAATTATAAGATGCAACGCCTGTCACGCCTCCTAGCACCGGCATAAACGATATTCTTCTTTAAAGCAACACAGAATGTTAGATGTATTATTGTCTCCGTCGCGTTTTGTTTTTGTTTTTTTAAATTGTCTTAGAAAAAATGTATCTCCTTATTTCAATAATATAATTCCGCGCTTTATTGTTTGAGGACTTTTGCAATTGTTTTGTAATGTTAATCACATACCGAACAAAACTATGATTTTTTTTTTATTGATTAGATTTGTTTAAATGTTTTTTTATTTATTAGATTTTTTATATTCTCACATTGCGTATAACAAATAAACAACGTACTATGAGAAAAGTTACAGTTAAAAATTCCCCATAACCATCGAAAGACTAGCGCTTATGGCAAACATATCATCGACAAACTAGTGCGTAACTTCAACAAACCGTCGCATATACATCTACAAACTTGTCTAGATGTCAGTGAAATGAGCATTTAAGACACATATACTATTTCGGCACACACTACTACAGTATAAAATTTCCCAAAACCAATATAAAGGATACAGCTTTTAGACAAATATATTTAGAAGAAATGTCATATCATCATATGCCGTACATTTTTCGCAATGACTAATTTAATAATTGGAATAAACATATAAAACATATATCACCATGTCGTCAAAGTCATCAGAGTTTAAAGCAGTGAAGAAAATGTCTTACCTTTTGAAACAAATAACCTATCGTACAAATACTACATTTGTTTACATTTTAGTCCCGTGATGCCATTGAATCCGTCTGCAAACTTTCGTCTTGATATCTACAAACTTAAACTCGCTTTACACTCGATTTGCAAACTATCGTGTCGTTTTCAGCGTATCTTTTACGAGTTACACTTCGGACAGCATTATATACTACATCTGTTTTTGTAACACTGTTTCGTTGCCAGGTATACCATTTTAATCGTACATTGACTCTATGCCATTCTTCTAGTACTACTCACGTATGTCAAGATAGTAAAGACCAATTATGTTGAACTAAATACAAAGCAGTAATATGCAATACTAGGTTCATTCTTATATTGCTTAAAAACACAAATATGTAAGGTAATCTAGACGAGAGAGTGTAGTGTTTGTTTATATAAAATGATATAGGCTAATTTGACCTTACGTCAACATAGATAATTAAATCATGTCATTATTTGTTTAAATGATACACAAACTGAAATAGTTTAATTATTAAACGGTTGCCACTCTTCGAAATAATGAAGTCGGCCAGATGACAAGCCGATGTAGGCTTCACATCAGTCCGATATTGTCACGCGGGTTGTGATAACTGTCACAAAACAAACCCATTGTGGAAACAAATAAGTGAGATCTTGTGTTGATACTAATTTAATTGAAAGATTTGTAAGTGCATACTTACTTGTTGACGCTTTCTATTACATTAATTTGAACTGTTAATGCAGCGTTGCAATATAGCGTCGTCGGTCCGACACAAAACGACGTCACTCTCATAAGCGTACGGAAGCATAAGACGAGTCTGCGATGGCGCCGTATATCTCACTTAAGGTTGTTGTGTAATATATAATAATGGCTGAATAATGATATTGATAGTTGTATATACTAGGTAACAAAATAAATGGACCAGAGTGGATAATTGACGTTAAACAATGGAATAGGCGTCGTAATTTACCATTGGAAATATATATGTGTGTCATTTAAAAGCCAAAACGTAATTAAACTCGCGGAGAAATTGACAGAGAAATGATATCATAAATAACATATAGTTCAGTGCGTTAATCGTGCAAAGGTTAAAGGCGAATACGAAATGCAGCTTTCACTCAAAAACACGCAAAAGGACAAACATGAATGGCAATGCTAACAAAGAATAAAGGCATATGACGTCACAAACACAAAAATAGTTGACAATAGGGGGACCGCCTTGGAACGGTCAGTGGCAAAAAACGCTGGGTGTTTAAACCAGATTCTAGGGTGCACTAAATCTCACACTTACCCTACTGTCATCCCAATAAAACGGGACAGTGTAAATAAATAAATCCCCGCCATTAACTATTCTCTAACCAACAAGGCAGCATTAATAGGCAATATGAGCAAAGAGTCACGTGTAAACAACTTAAATCGAAAAACCGTTCTTAATTTTAAGAAACAATTATAGAGAAATAAATATTGCAAAATACCCAAGGGTCCGTGTAAAATGTATGCATAACATTCGACATTGCGTATATCCGCTATTTTACAGTTTTGCATGTTTTCAGCAATGACACCAACGTCATTTGGGATATCATTTCTCTGTAATTCTTTGGCTTGAATTAAAAAAAAAATGGATTTGTATCAATATTTTACAAGATTATGATAGTTTAAAAACAAGCAATAATGAACTGTGAATGAAATATATATACATGTAATTGTCCACACTCGTTGCGTATGAAATAGGTCCGAGGCGTAGCTACTGTGTACGCATATACGAACGTGCGTACGTCATGCGGCAAAAAAAACAAAAACACTTAGGCCACACTTAAAAATATCTTGGTTAGCCCACACCCGACCTTACATTTTTCAGTTGGCTAGGTATGTAGGAAATTTATTTTGTTTTCCTTCCATCTATATATGTCGGATTTGTATGTGGATGCTGTTTAAAGTTTAACTGCTTGTTTGGACTTAAAACACTACTTTTTTACTTATTGCTATATTGATTTTCGTATACAGGGTGTGAATTGCAATACTGAATCATAAAACTCTTAAAACAATTATTAAAAATTAATAAAGATGAAGAGGAAACACTGGTGTGTTTTTTTCACTGTCAATGGGCTATTCAATTTGACCACGTTACTCAATGACACTACTTAACAAATCGCCAAAGTCCCTTTAAAGTTGCTGATACATTTTAAATATATATGTTATACGCAATGTGAGAATATGGACGATTCCGGAACTGCTACGCAAAGTAAGAATTCTTAAACGTCTCACACCACAATTAATTTTCCATAGGGTCCCATTGTAATGTTTTTGTTCGTGGCATAGAGATAAAAAAGATTTTGCAACATGTATTTATGCTTAAATTCTTCATTGATCCAATATCTGCATGTTATTAACTTTTAACAAATATTTACCAGATTGAACTTTTTTTAATTTCATGTTTGCGTGACACCTATCAAAATTTAGACAAAAATACAACCCCGTGGAGATTAGACCCATGATATGTAAAATGAGGCAGAATTAGCTAGAAATCTTATATCAACATGCATTTTTCTGTGATCTCTTCCTAAAATGCTGTAGATTTAGAACCTGGTAAAGATAAATCAATGTATCCTGTACAATGTAGAAAAAGCGAACTTGTTTGTTTTATCTACCTCCTTCATCTGTAGGGCAGGAGTATTCAAGGGAGATAATAGTGTTGTGAGTCCTAAAATGCCCGACGATTCCGGAATTGCGCCAGGGGTTAATCGATATACAATATGCAACAAGTGTCTGCGCAGTTTGAGAATGTTTTGCTCAAAGAACGAATTTGTGTTGGGATTTGAAAAGGAATATAGTGTTTTGAAACCTATTTATTTCCAATTGCATATGCTTAATTGTTTCATCCATCTGTTAAAACTAGATAAAATATAACAAAAATCATAGTTTGTTTTGGTAAATAATTAACATGAACTTAATTATTGAGAAAATAAGTTAAAGCCCTCAAACAATAAAGCGCGGATTTATATTACTGAAATAAGGAGAAAATATAAACAAGTGAAGCACAGTGATGCAAACGCCGGATTGCAAATTCACCATTTTAACTGAACATGTGAGCAAAGTTTCCAACCTTTTCGGCAATTCGATTTTGAGGAAAAACAAAACCTTTGACTAAAAACTTTTACCAAAACGTCCAAAACGCGTAGACTGACATACGAAGGGACGGACGGACAGACAGATAGATGGAAATCGCCAAACCATAAGCCTGGATTTGCTACACAATCCGGCTAAAAATAAAAATAAAACGCGACACAGACAATAATATTTCTAATAATGGGTCAAACTGGCCAGTCCATATATAATATATTTTAGAGATTTTGCTATGATCTCTTTATACAAACATGGGACCCTGGTTTGGTGCCATATACTATACCTTCGTATATACTTGCATATACAAAAAGAAGTCAATTATTGAACATTTGTCAAATAACAAACAAGCCAATTGCTTAATAAATGCATCAGGTGTTAAAGCTACAACTACTACTACTAATTGCATTTGCATGTTTTAATCATATGTATTAAAGTATTATACTGATAAGGTATCAAATATATTAAATGTCAAATTGTCTTATTGTCCAGAACATCTGTCATCTGCCAAATGTACTAAAATCAATACTTTACGCAGACCGTTTGAGAACAAATTACCAGTTTATGATATTGCTAGTAATGACATTTGAATGATACTTAATAAATAGTGGATATTAATATACATTTTATAGACAATGAGGAGATAAACACAAGTTGCATCACGCGTATACTTGCAATTTAAACATACTTTATTGCTTTTATTGTATATACAAGCAAAATGATTCAGCCACAAGTTCTTCCAGCATTATTAATGAAGGCCTTTGCCGTCAGTACTACAATTAACAACTAGAACCAAAGTATTCCTACTTTTTCCAAATTCCTACTCTGCGCACGGACGATTCCGGAATTGGACCGCGCATTTTGAGAATTCCGATAATGCCGTGCATTTTAAAACATTTACCTTGCGCAGAGCAATTCCGGGATTTACCATACTCTCATTTTGCGCATAACATATATATTGCCTTGCGTCCGTTTAGCTCAGATGATTAATCGATCGTCTTTTAAATCCTTAGCATGGGCTCCGTGTGTTCAAATCCTCGGAGAGGGACTTATTTTAAACTTTTTGTTTATTGAATTCAGTCAAAACATCTTGATTCTATTTACGAATTAATTATATTGCATAATGGTACTTGTGTAATGTTTAGCAACATTGGGCTGCACAAAGTTTTTATTTCATCTATAACACTGAGATTTGTTAAACAAGAGCATCTAAAATGGCAGGGCAATCCATAGTCCCCGACCGGCCCAGACAAGCATTTTTCAGACATTTCCTATGATGGAGGTCAAAGATCAAGGTCAATGTCGCAATGACCTTATTTGGTACGCGACACACCGCTATCCCAAGATGTATACACATACAAAGTTTGGTATTTCAAAGTCTTATAATATTGAAAAATATGGCCCAGATCCGGACAAGCAATTTCTGTGCATTTATTTGACAGATGTCACAGGTGAAGGTCAAGGTCACAATGACCTGATTTTGATACACGACACACCGCTATCCCAAGATGTATTCATATACAAAGTTTGGTATCTCTAAGTGTTATAGTATTGAAAATACGGTCTGGACAAGCATTTTCTATGACAGAGGTCACGAGTCAAGATAAAGGTCACAGTGACCTTATTTTGGTACGCGACACACCGCTATCCCAAGATGTATCTACTTACCAAGTTTGGTATCTCAAAGTCTTATAGTATTGAAAATATGGTCCTGACAAGCATTTTCTATGCATTTTCTATGACAGAGGTCACATGTCAAGGTCAACGTCACAATGATCTTATTTTGGTACGCGACACACCGCTATCCCAAGATGTATCCACATACCAAGTTTGGTATCTCGAAGTCTTAAAGTATTGAAAATATTGCCCGGACAAGCATTCGGAAGGACGGACGGAAGGACGGTGGGGGACTAAAAACAAGTATGAATATAGGTACACTAAATGTATCTGGCATACGCTAGACAGCTTGATTTTACATTATGATATAAAACATCGGTAGTGGTGGTGGGGCATACCTCCATACCCCACTAGCACACTCACGTATGTGACTCTCAACTATAAACATTCGTGTGCGTACAGCCTAAACAATCCTGGTTACTCCCATGTAGGTATAAACTTAATTCAAAACATCCAATATTTAATAAATATGATAAATAATAAGACTAGTAATTCAGTTTAATGCCTTACCGAGAGAAGTATTTACATTGACCGCTGACCGCAAATATTTCTCTGTGTGTGTGTGTGTGTGTGTGTGTGTGTGTGTGTGTGTGTGTGTGTGTGTGTGTGTGTGTGTGTGTGTGTGTGTGTGTGTGTGTGTGTGTGTGTGTGTGTGTGTGTGTGTGTGTGTGTGTGTGTGTGTGTGTGTGTGTGTGTGTGTGTGTGTGTGTGTGTGTGTGTGTGTGTGTGTGTGTGTGTGTGTGTGTGTGTGTGTGTGTGTGTGTGTGTGTGTGTGTGTGTGTGTGTGTGTGTGTGTGTGTGTGTGTGTGTGTGTGTGTGTGTGTGTGTGTGTGTGTGTGTGTGTGTGTGAGTGTGTGAGTGTGTGTGTGTGTGTGTGTGTGTGTGTGTGCATGTACGTGTTTATGTGTGTGTATGTTTGTGTGTATGTGTGTTTGTGTATGTGTGTGTGTGCGTGCGTGTGCGTGCGTGCGTGCGTGCGTATATGCATACATGTGTTTGTGTGTTCGTGCGTGCGCGTGCGCACGTGCATGCTAGCGTATTTGCGTGCGTGCGTACGTACGTTCGTACATGCATACATGTGTGTGTGCGTGCCAGTGTGTGTACTTGTGTTTACGTGTTTGTTTACGTGTGAGTTTACGAGTTGTTAGTGCGTGCGTGCGTGCGTGCGTGCGTGTGTTTACATGTATGTACGTACGTGCGTGTACTTGCGCGTGTGTGTGTGTATGTGCGTGTGTGTGTGCGGGCGTGCGTGTGTGCGTGCGTGCGTGTGCATGCGTGCGTGTGCGTGCGTGCGTGCGAGGGTACGTATATCCATACAAGTGATTTTGTGCTTGCGCGCGTGTGTGTGTGTGTGTGTGTGTGTGTGTGTGTGTGTGTGTGTGTACGTGTGTACGTATGTATGTGTGTACGTGTACATTTGTGTACGTGTGTGTACATGTGTACGTATGTGTACATATATGTACTTGTCTGTACGTGTGTGTTTACGCGTTGTGAGTGTACGTGTCTGTACGTGTTTGTTTACGCGTTGTACATGTATATACGTACGTGCGTGTACTTCACTTTATGTGTGCGTGCGTGCGTGCGTGCGTGCGTGCGTGCGTGCGTGCGTGCGTGCGTGCGTGTGTGTGTGAGTGGGTGTGTGCGTATGTGTGTCTGCGTGCGTGTGAGTACGTATGTGTGTAAATGTATGTACGTGTGTGCGTGTATGTGTGTATGTGTGTGTCTGTGTGTGTGTGTGTATGTGTGCGTGCGTGCGTGCGTGCGTGCGTGCGTGTGTGTGTGTGTGTGTGTGCACGTGTGTGTGTGTGTGTGTGTGTGTGTGTGTGTGTGTGTGTGTGTGTGTGTGTGTGTGTGTGTGTGTGTGTGTGTGTGTGTGTGTGTGTGTGTGTGTGTGTGTGTGTGTGTGTGTGTGTGTGTGTGTGTGTGTGTGTGTGTGTGTGTGTGTGTGTGTGTGTGTGTGTGTGTGTGTGTGTGTGTGTGTGTGTGTGTGTGTGTGTGTGTGTGTGTGTGTGTGTGTGTGTGTGTGTGTGTGTGTGTGTGTGTGTGTGTGTGTGTGTGTGTGTGTGTGTGTGTGTGTGTGTGTGTGTGTGTGTGTGCGCGCGCGTGCGTGTATATGTATGTATGTGTGTGTGCGTGCGTGCGTGCGTGCGTGCGTGCGTGCGTGCGTGCGTGCGTGCGTGCGTGCGTGCGTGTGAGTGTGTGTGTGTGCGCTCGTGCGTGTGTGTGCGCTCGTGCGTGTGTGTGCGCGTGCGTGCATGTATATGTATGTGTGTGTTTGCGTGCTTGCGTGCGTGAAACGCGTGTGTGTGCGTGCGTGCGTGCGTGCGTATATGCATACATGTGTTTGTGTGTTTGCGCGTGCTTGTGTGTGTGCGTTTGTGCGTGTTTGCGTGTGTCTGTGTACATGTATTTACGTGTGTGTACATATGTGTACGTGTGTGTACATGTGTGTACTTAACAGTACTTGTGTGTGTTTACGTGTTGTAAGTGAGTGCTTGCGTGCTTGCGTACTTGCCCGCGCGCGTGTGTGTGTGTGTGTGTGTGTGTGTACGTGTGTGTACGTGTGTACGTATGTATGTATGTACGTGTACTTATGTGTACTTATGTGTACGTGTATGTACATGTGTATACGTGTGTTTATATGTGTGTACTTGTCTGTACGTGTGTGTTTACGCGTTGTGAGTGTACTTGTATGTACGTGTGAGTTTACAGGTTGTACGTGTATATACGTACGTGCGTGTACTTCATTGTATGTGTGCATGCTTGCGTGCGTGCGTGCGTGTATGTGTGCCTGTGTGTTCGTACGTGTGTGTGTGCGTGTGTGTTTAAATGCATGTACGTGTTTTACGTGTGTGTGTGTGTGTGTGTGTGTGTGTGTGTGCGTGCGCGTGTGCGTGTGTGTACGTGTGTACGTGTGTACGTGTGTACGTGTGTACGTGTGTTTGCGTGTGTATACGTGTGAATACGTTCCGAGTGTGTGTACGTGTGCACATGTGTATGTGTGCATATGCGAGCGCGTGCGCTTACGTGTGCGTGCGTGCGTTCGTGCGTAGGTGAAATATATTGAATTGAATAAGAATTAACATGAGACACATACATACAGCTATGATGAGACAGTGACAAAGAAAGGTGACGGATCTGTGAATTCAGTAGATTGAAGTATATTCAAGGGAGATAATTAGAATACACAACTAATATAGATATATATGTAATATAGATATATATGTATGTATATATAGTTTTAAAGACACCAGTTTATTTGGTCAAAAATGATTTTTACACTCGATATATTGGGTCCTTACCTTGCTGTTGGGTCCTCAATCTGCCTATTGGGTCTTGACCCAACAATTCAACGACCCAATAATACATGCATGTTTAACAGAACTACATTTACCTAATTAAGCCTCTCGTGCATAACTTATTTTACACGTTTATTGGGCCCCTGAGTAGGGGTTATCTCCCCTTGATAATTTGCTAAGTGTGTATATATTTACTGTAACAAGACCCAGCAAAAATGTTGGGTCAGGCCCAGTTTTATGGTTTGAGAATAAAAGGCGTTAACAGTTAAATTACGCGTTAAGTTACGACTATATGGGGATACATAAGTACCCGTAGGTGTACTTAATTCATAAAAAAATACCAAAAACGTATATTCACACTATTTCATGGTGGTCCCAATAAATGTTTTCAAATTGAGAGACCCAGTATCCTGGTGACTTTAAGTATATATATATATATATATATATAAGGGTGAGAAAATACATACATCTACAAAATACCTTTCAAAAAGCACTGGATCCCCGAGGGGATACGAAAATGTTGGAATAAATTAATAGATGGGGAAAAAAACATTTATACAGTGCTATAGTTTACAACAACTCAAGCGCTTTCGGCTAACGCCTTCATCAGGAGTACACAAACACGAAAATAACAAATACGAAACAAAAAACACTAAAATACACGGCAGTTTAAACAAAACTCTTTGAGAAACAACTTATCGTTTGGCAGTGTTGCAGAAACTGTTTTCTTTTAATAGACACTCTGGAGCCAAATGTGATACTAATAAAAGAACATATCTGGTTGGATGAGGGAAGAACTGTACCCTGACATTTAGTTATGAAGAGAGAGTAAAAATGTGAAAAAGATAACACAAGCCCTACCTCAAAAGCTTAAACCTAAAATCGATACTGCAGGATAAAGTATAAAGCAACTCCAAAGCTAGTGAAAACAATGACCAAGGCTAAACAAATTAAATTAAATAAATGGAGATATTTTGATCAAGGGAAGTAACAAAAGTACTAATAATAGAACATTGCTGGTTGGATTAAAGTGAAATTGTACGCTGACATTTATTATTAGTTATGAAGAGAGAGTATGTGAGTGAATAACCCTACTTCTATACATAAGACAAAGAATCGATACTGCAGGATATAGCAAAAACAACTCCAAAGTTAATTGAATAAGGCTAAAATAATATATAAATGGAGAAAATTGGATCAAGGGAAGTAATAAAAACCGGAGTATGTGTGTTTACATTTATATATTCTGTAAGATGTATCTAGTCCCCTTTGTTGACATACCAAAACATGAGTCGGGGAAAAAAGACAGATTGAGGACCCAACAGCAAGGTAAGGACCCAATATATCGAGTGTAAAAATCATTTTTGACCAAATAAACTGGTGTCTTTAAAACTATATATACATACATATATATCTATATTACATATATATCTATATTAGTTGTGTATTCTAATTATCTCCCTTGAATATACTTCAATCTACTGAATTCACAGATCCGTCACCTTTCTTTGTCACTGTCTCATCATAGCTGTATGTATGTGTCTCATGTTAATTCTTATTCAATTCAATATATTTCACCTACGCACGAACGCACGCACGCACACGTAAGCGCACGCGCTCGCATATGCACACATACACATGTGCACACGTACACACACTCGGAACGTATTCACACGTATACACACGCAAACACACGTACACACGTACACACGTACACACGTACACACGTACACACGTACACACACGCACACGCGCACGCACACACACACACACACACACACACACACACACACGTAAAACACGTACATGCATTTACACACACACGCACACACACACGTAC
>JAWPHD010022094.1:0-26229 GCA_037043455.1 Cyrtodaria siliqua
ACTCATATATATTCAGTTCTTACGCATATATAGTCAGTTCTTACGCATATATATTCAGTTCTAACACATATATATTCAGTTCTTACGCATATATATTCAGTTCTTACGCATATATATTCAGTCTCTACACATATATATATTCAGTTCTTACACATATATATTCAGTTCTTTCGCATATATATTCCGTTCTTACACATATATATTCAGTTTGTATGCATATATATTCCGTTCTTACGCATATATTCAGTTTTTAACGCATATATATTGAGTTCTTACGCATATATATTCAGTTCTCTACACATATATATTCAGTTCTGATGCATATATGTTCCGTTCTTACACATATATATTCAGTTCTGACGCATATATATTCCGTTCTTTACACATATATATTCAGTTCTTACGCATATATATTCAGTTCTTACGCATATATATTGATTTCTTACTCATATATATTGAGTTCTTACACATATATAGTCAGTTCTTACGCATATATATTCAGTTCTTACACATATATATTCAGTTTTTACACATATATATTCAGGTCTTACACATATATATTCAGTTCTAACACAGATATATTCAGTTCTTACGCATATATATTCCGTTCTTACGCATATATATTCAGTTCTTACGCATATATATTCCGTTCTATCAAATATATATATTCAGTCTTTACGCTTATATATTCAGTTCTTACGGATATATATTCCGTTCTTACGCATATATATTTAGTTCTTACGCATATATATTCAGTTCTTACGCATATATATTCCGTTCTTACACATATATATTCAGTCCTTACGCATATATATTCCGTTCTTACGCATATATTCAGTTCTTACGCATATATATTGAGTTTCTTACGCATATATATTCAGTTCTTACACATAAATATTCAGTTCTCTATACATATATATTCAGTTCTTACGCATATATATTCCGTTCTTACGCATATATATTCAGTTCTTACGCATATATATTCATCTCTTACACATATATATTCAGCTCTTACGCATATATATTCAGTTCTTACGCATATTATATTCAGTTCTTACTCATATATATTTAGTTCTTACGCATATATATTCCGTTCTATCTAATATATATATTCAGTTCTTACGCTTATATTTTCAGTTCTTACGCATATATATTCCGTTCTTACGCATATATATTTAGTTCTTACGCATATATATTCCGTTCTTACGCATATATATTCAGTTCTTACGCATATATATTCAGTTCTTACACATATATATTCAGTTCTTACGCATATATATTCAGTTCTTACGCATATATATTCAGTTCTTACACATATATATTCAGTTCTTACGCATATATATTCCGTTCTTACACATATATATTCAGTCCTTACGCATATATATTCCGTCCTTACGTATATATAATCCGTTCTTACGCATATATATTGAGTTCTTACGCATATATGTTCAGTTCTTACACATATATATTCAGTTCTTACACATATATATTCAGTTCTTACGCATATATATTCAGTTATTACACATATATATTCAGTTCTTACACCAATATATTCAGTTCTTACGCATATATATTCCGTTCTTACGCATATATATTCAGTTCTTACGCATATATATTCCGTTCTTACACATATATATTCCGTTCTTACTCATATATATTCAGTTCTTACACATATATATTCAGTTCTTACACATATATATTCAGTTCTTACGCCATATATATTCCGTTCTTACACATATATATTCAGTTCTTACGCATATATATTCAGTTATTACACATATATATTCAGTCCTTACACATATATATTCCGTTCTTACGCATATATATTCAGTTCTTACACATATATATTCAGTTCTTACACATATATATTCAGTTCTTACGCATATATATTCAGTTCTTACACATATATATTCAGTTCTTACGCATATATATTCAGTTATTACACATATATTTTCAGTCCTTACACATATATATTACAGTTCATACGCATATATATTCCGTTCTTACGCATATATATTCAGTTCTTACGCATACATATTCCGTTCTTACGCATATATATTCAGTTTTTTACGCATATATATTCAGTTCTTACGTATATATATTCAGTTCTTACACATATATATTCAGTTCTTACACATATATATTCAGTTCTTACACATATATATTCAGTTCTTACACATATATATTCAGTTCTTACACATATATATTCAGTTCTGATGCATATATATTCCGTTCTTACACATATATATTCAGTTCTGACGCATATATATTCCGTTCTTACACATATATATTCAGTTCTTACGCATATATATTCAGTTCTTACACATATTTATTCAGATCTTACGCATATATATTCAGTTCTTACACATATATATTCAGTTCTTACACATATATATTCAGTTCTTATGCATATATATTCAGTTCTTACACATGTTTATTCAGTTCTTACGCATATATATTCAGTTCTTACACATATATATTCAGTTTTACAAATTATATTCAGTTCTTACACATATATATTCAGTTCTAACACATATATATTCAGTTCTTACGCATATATATTCCGTTCTTACGCATATATATTCAGTTCTTACGCATATATATTCATCTCTTACACATATATATTCAGCTCTTACGCATATATATTCAGTTCTTACGCATATATATTCAGTTCTTACGCATATATATTCAGTTCTTACGCATCTATATTCAGTTCTTACGAATATATATTCAGTTCTTACACATATATATTCAGTTCTTACGCATATATATTCCGTTCTTACGCATATATATTCAGTTCTTAGTCATATATATTCAGTTCTTACGCATATATATTCAGTTCTTACGCATATATATTCAGTTATTACGCATATATATTCAGTTCTTACGCAAATATATTCAGTTCTTACGCATATATATTCCGTTCTTACGTATATATATTTAGTTCTTACGCATATATATTCAGTTCTGACGCATATATATTCAGATCCTACGCATATATATTCAGTTCTTACACATATATATTCAGTTCTTACGCATATATATTCAGTTCTTACGCATATATATTCAGTTCTTACACATATATATTCAGTTTTTTACACATATATATTCAGTTCTTACACATATATATTCAGTTCTAACACATATATATTCAGTTCTTACACATATATATTCCGTTCTTACGCATATATATTCAGTTCTTACGCATATATAGTTCATCTCTTACACATATATATTCAGCTCTTACGCATATATATTCAGTTCTTACGCATATATATTCAGTTCTTACGCATATATATTCAGTTCTACACATATATATTCAGTTCTTACGCATATATATTCCGTTCTTACGCATATATATTCAGTTCTTTGTCATATATATTCAGTTCTTAAGCATATATATTCAGTTATTAAGCATATATATTCAGTTATTACGCATATATATTCAGATCTTACACATATATATTCAGTTCTTTCGCATATATATTCCGTTCTTACACATATATATTCAGTTTGTATGCATATATATTCCGTTCTTACGCATATATTCAGTTTTTACGCATATATATTGAGTTCTTACGCATATATATTCAGTTCTTACACATATATATTCAGTTCTTACACACATATATTCAGTTCTTACACATATATATTCAGTTCTTACGCATATATATACAGTTATTACACATATATATTCAGTCCTTACACATATATATTCAGTTTTTACGCATATATATTCCTTTCTTACGCATATATATTCGGTTCTTACGCATATATATTCCGTTCTTACACATATATATTCCGTTCTTACGCATATATATTCAGTTTTTACGCATATATATTCAGTTCTTATGTATATATATTCAGTTCTTTCACATATATATTCAGTTCTTACACATATATATTCAGTTCTGATGCATATATATTCCGTTCTTACACATATATATTCAGTTCTGACGCATATATATTCCGTTCTTACACATATATATTCAGTTCTTACGGATATATATTCAGTTCTTACACATATATATTCAGTTCTTACACATATATATTCAGTTCTTACGCATATATATTCAGTTCTTACATATATATATTCAGTTCTTACACATATATTTTCAGTTCTTACGCATATATATTCAGTTCTTACGCATATATATTCAGTTCTTATGCATATATATTCAGTTCTTACACATGTATATTCAGTTCTTACGCATATATATTCAGTTCTTACACATATATATTCAGTTTTTACACATATATATTCAGATCTTACACATATATATTCAGTTCTAACACATATATATTCAGTTCTTACGCATATATATTCAGTTCTTTCTCATATATATTCAGCTCTTACGCATATTTATTCAGTTCTTACGCATATATATTCAGTTCTTACTCATATATATTTAGTTCTTACGCATATATATTCCGTTCTATCAAATATATATATTCAGTTCTTACGCTTATATATTCAGTTCTTACGCATATATATTCCGTTCTTACGCATATATATTTAGTTCTTACGCATATATATTCAGTTCTTACGCATATATATTCAGTTCTTACGCATATATATTCAGTTCTTACACATATATATTCAGTTCTTCCGCATATATATTCAGTTCTTACGCATATATATTCAGTTCTTACAGATATATATTCAGTTCTTACGCATATATATTCCGTTCTTACACATATATATTCAGTCCTTACGCATATATATTCCGTCCTTACGCATATATATTCCGTTCTTACGCATATATTCAGTTCTTAAGCATATATATTGAGTTCTTACGCATATATATTCAGTTCTTACACATATATATTCAGTTCTTATACATATATATTCAGTTATTACACATATATATTCAGTTCTTACGCATATATATTGAGTTCTTACACATATATATTCAGTTCTTACACATATATATTCAGTTCTTATACATATATATTCAGTTATTACACATATATATTCAGTTCTTACGCATATATATTCAGATCTTACACATATATATTCAGTTCTTACGCATATATATTCAGTTATTACACATATATATTCAGTTCTTACACCAATATATTCAGTTCTTACGCATATATATTCCGTTCTTACGCATATATATTCAGTTCTTACGCATATATATTCCGTTCTTACACATATATATTCCGTTCTTACGCATATATATTCAGTTATTACACATATATTTTCAGTCCTTACACATATATATTCAGTTCATACGCATATATATTCCGTTCTTACGCATATATATTCAGTTCTTACGCATACATATTCCGTTCTTACGCATATATATTCAGTTTTTACGCATATATATTCAGTTCTTACGTATATATATTCAGTTCTTACACATATATATTCAGTTCTTACACATATATATTCAGTTCTTACACATATATATTCAGTTCTTACACATATATATTCAGTTCTTACACATATATATTCAGTTCTGATGCATATATATTCCGTTCTTACACATATATATTCAGTTCTGACGCATATATATTCCGTTCTTACACATATATATTCAATTCTTACGCATATATATTCAGTTCTTACACATATTTATTCAGATCTTACGCATATATATTCAGTTCTTACACATATATATTCAGTTCTTACACATATATATTCAGTTCTTATGCATATATATTCAGTTCTTACACATGTTTATTCAGTTCTTACGCATATATATTCAGTTCTTACATATATATATTCAGTTTTTACACATATATATTCAGTTCTTACACATATATATTCAGTTCTAACACATATATATTCAGTTCTTACGCATATATATTCCGTTCTTACGCATATATATTCAGTTCTTACGCATATATATTCATCTCTTACACATATATATTCAGCTCTTACGCATATATATTCAGTTCTTACGCATATATATTCAGTTCTTACGCATATATATTCAGTTCTTACGCATCTATATTCAGTTCTTACGAATATATATTCAGTTCTTACACATATATATTCAGTTCTTACGCATATATATTCCGTTCTTACGCATATATATTCAGTTCTTAGTCATATATATTCAGTTCTTACGCATATATATTCAGTTCTTACGCATATATATTCAGTTATTACGCATATATATTCAGTTCTTACGCAAATATATTCAGTTCTTACGCATATATATTCCGTTCTTACGTATATATATTTAGTTCTTACGCATATATATTCAGTTCTGACGCATATATATTCAGATCCTACGCATATATATTCAGTTCTTACACATATATATTCAGTTCTTACGCATATATATTCAGTTCTTACGCATATATATTCAGTTCTTACACATATATATTCAGTTTTTACACATATATATTCAGTTCTTACACATATATATTCAGTTCTAACACATATATATTCAGTTCTTACACATATATATTCCGTTCTTACGCATATATATTCAGTTCTTACGCATATATATTCATCTCTTACACATATATATTCAGCTCTTACGCATATATATTCAGTTCTTACGCATATATATTCAGTTCTTACGCATATATATTCAGTTCTTACACATATATATTCAGTTCTTACGCATATATATTCCGTTCTTATGCATATATATTCAGTTCTTTGTCATATATATTCAGTTCTTAAGCATATATATTCAGTTATTAAGCATATATATTCAGTTATTACGCATATATATTCAGATCTTACACATATATATTCAGTTCTTTCGCATATATATTCCGTTCTTACACATATATATTCAGTTTGTATGCATATATATTCCGTTCTTACGCATATATTCAGTTTTTACGCATATATATTGAGTTCTTACGCATATATATTCAGTTCTTACACATATATATTCAGTTCTTACACACATATATTCAGTTCTTACACATATATATTCAGTTCTTACGCATATATATACAGTTATTACACATATATATTCAGTCCTTACACATATATATTCAGTTTTTACGCATATATATTCCGTTCTTACGCATATATATTCGGTTCTTACGCATATATATTCCGTTCTTACACATATATATTCCGTTCTTACGCATATATATTCAGTTTTTACGCATATATATTCAGTTCTTATGTATATATATTCAGTTCTTTCACATATATATTCAGTTCTTACACATATATATTCAGTTCTGATGCATATATATTCCGTTCTTACACATATATATTCAGTTCTGACGCATATATATTCCGTTCTTACACATATATATTCAGTTCTTACGGATATATATTCAGTTCTTACACATATATATTCAGTTCTTACACATATATATTCAGTTCTTACGCATATATATTCAGTTCTTACATATATATATTCAGTTCTTACACATATATTTTCAGTTCTTACGCATATATATTCAGTTCTTACGCATATATATTCAGTTCTTATGCATATATATTCAGTTCTTACACATGTATATTCAGTTCTTACGCATATATATTCAGTTCTTACACATATATATTCAGTTTTTACACATATATATTCAGATCTTACACATATATATTCAGTTCTAACACATATATATTCAGTTCTTACGCATATATATTCAGTTCTTTCTCATATATATTCAGCTCTTACGCATATTTATTCAGTTCTTACGCATATATATTCAGTTCTTACTCATATATTTTTAGTTCTTACGCATATATATTCCGTTCTATCAAATATATATATTCAGTTCTTACGCTTATATATTCAGTTCTTACGCATATATATTCCGTTCTTACGCATATATATTTAGTTCTTACGCATATATATTCAGTTCTTACGCATATATATTCAGTTCTTACGCATATATATTCAGTTCTTACACATATATATTCAGTTCTTCCGCATATATATTCAGTTCTTACGCATATATATTCAGTTCTTACAGATATATATTCAGTTCTTACGCATATATATTCCGTTCTTACACATATATATTCAGTCCTTACGCATATATATTCCGTCCTTACGCATATATATTCAGTTCTTACACATATATATTCAGTTCTTACGCATATATATTCAGTTCTTACACATATATATTCAGTTTTTACACATATATATTCAGTTCTTACATATATATATTCAGTTCTAACACATATATATTCAGTTCTTACGCATATATATTCAGTTCTTACGCATATATATTCAGTTCTTACGCATATATATTTATCTCTTACACATATATATTCAGCTCTTACGCATATATATTCAGTTCTTACGCATATATTCAGTTTTTACGCATATATATTCAGTTCTTACGTATATATATTCAGTTCTTACACATATATATTCAGTTCTTACACATATATATTCAGTTCTGATGCATATATATTCCGTTCTTACACATATATATATTCAGTTCTGACGCATATATATTCCGTTCTTACACATATATATTCAGTTCTTACGCATATATGCAGTTATTACACATATATATTCAGTCCTTACACATATATATTCCGTTCTTACGCATATATATTCAGTTCTTACACATATATATTCAGTTCTTACGCATATATATTCAGTTCTTACACATACATATTCAGTTCTTACGCATATATATTCAGTTATTACACATATATTTTCAGTCCTTACACATATATATTCAGTTCTTACGCATATATATTCCGTTCTTACGCATATATATTCAGTTCTTACGCATATATATTCCGTTCTTACGCATATATATTCAGTTTTTACGCATATATATTCAGTTCTTACGTATATATATTCAGTTCTTACACATATATATTCAGTTCTTACACATATATATTCAGTTCTTACACATATATATTCAGTTCTGATGCATATATATTTCGTTCTTACACATATATATTCAGTTCTGACGCATATATATTCCGTTCTTACACATATATATTCAGTTCTTACGCATATATATTCAGTTCTTACACATATATATTCAGTTCTTACGCATATATATTCAGTTTTTACACATATATATTCAGTTCTTACACATATATATTCAGTTCTTACGCATATATTTTCAGTTCTTACGCATATATATTCAGTTCTTACGCATATATATTCAGTTCTTATGCATATATATTCAGTTCTTACACATGTATATTCAGTTCTTACGCATATATATTCAGTTCTTACACATATATATTCAGTTTTTACACATATATATTCAGGTCTTACACATATATATTCAGTTCTAACACATATATATTCAGTTCTTACGCATATATATTCAGTTCTTACGCATATATATTCCGTTCTTACGCATATATATTCAGTTCTTACACATATATATTCATCTCTCACACATATATATTCAGCTCTTACGCATATATATTCAGTTCTTACGCATATATATTCAGTTCTTACGCATATATATTCAGTTCTTACACATCTATATTCAGTTCTTACGAATATATATTCAGTTCTTAAACATATATATTCAGTTCTTACGCATATATATTCCGTTCTTACGAATATATATTCAGTTCTTAGTCATATATATTCAGTTCTTACGCATATATATTCAGTTATTACGCATATATATTCAGTTCTTACGCATATATATTCAGTTATTACGCATATATATTCAGTTCTTACGCATATATATTCAGTTCTTACGCATATATATTCAGTTCTTACTCATATATATTCAGTTCTTACGCATATATATTCCGTTCTATCAAATATATATATTCAGTTCTTACGCATATATATTCAGTTCTTACGCATATATATTCAGTTCTTACGCATATATATTCAGTTCTTACACATATATATTCAGTTCTTACGCATATATATTCAGTTCTTACACATATATATTCAGTTCTTACGCATATATATTCAGTTCTTACGCATATATATTCAGTTCTTACACATATATATTCAGTTCTTACGCATATATATTCCGTTCTTACGCATATATATTCAGTTCTTACGCTTATATATTCAGTTCTTACGCATATATATTCCGTTCTTACGCATATATATTTAGTTCTTACGCATATATATTCAGTTCTTACGCATATATATTCAGTTCTTACGCATATATATTCAGTTCTTACACATATATATTCAGTTCTTACGCATATATATTCAGTTCTTTCGCATATATATTCAGTTCTTACACATATATATTCAGTTCTTACGTATATATATTCCGTTCTTACACATATATATTCAGTCCTTACGCATATATATTCCGTCCTTACGCATATATATTCCGTCCTTACGCATATATAATCAGTTCTTACACATATATATTCAGTTCTTACGCATATATATTCAGTTCTTACACATATATATTCAGTTCTTACGCATATATATTCCGTTCTTACGCATATATATTCAGTTCTTTGTCATATATATTCAGTTCTTACGTATATATATTCAGTTATTACGCATATATATTCAGTTCTTACGCCTATATATTCAGTTATTACGCATATATATTCAGTTCTTACACATATATATTCAGTTCTTTCGCATATATATTCCGTTCTTACACATATATATTCAGTTCTTACGCATATATATTCCGTTCTTACGCAAATATATTCAGTTCTTTGTCATATATATTCAGTTCTTACGCATATATATTCAGTTATTACGCATATATATTCAGTTCTTACGCATATATATTCAGTTTTTACGCATATATATTCAGTTCTTACACATATATATTCAGTTCTTTCGCATATATATTCCGTTCTTACACATATATATTCAGTTTGTATGCATATATATTCCGTTCTTACGCATATATTTAGTTTTTACGCATATATATTGAGTTCCTACGCATATATATTCCGTCCTTACGCATATATAATCCGTTCTTACGCATATATTCAGTTCTTACGCATATATATTGAGTTCTTACGCATATATATTCAGTTCTTACACATATATATTTAGTTCTTATACATATATATTCAGTTCTTACACATATATATTCAGTTCTTACGCATATATATTCAGTTCTTACGCATATATTTTCAGTTATTACGCATATATATTCCGTTCTTACACATATATATTCCGTTCTTACGCATATATATTCAGTTCTTACACATATATATTCAGTTCTTACACATATATATTCAGTTCTTACGCATATATATTCAGTTCTTACACATATATATTCAGTTCTTACGCATATATATTCAGTTATTAAACATATATATTCAGTCCTTACACATATATATTCCGTTCTTACGCATATATATTCAGTTCTTACACATATATATTCAGTTCTTAGACATATATATTCAGTTCTTACGCATATATATTCAGTTCTTACACATATATATTCAGTTCTTACGCATATATATTCAGTTATAACACATATATTTTCAGTCCTTACACATATATATTCAGTTCATACGCATATATATTCCGTTCTTACGCATATATATTCAGTTCTTACGCATATATATTCCGTTCTTACGCATATATATTCAGTTTTTACGCATATATATTCAGTTCTTACGTATATATATTCAGTTCTTACACATATATATTCAGTTCTTACACATATATATTGAGTTCTTACACATATATATTCAGTTCTGATGCATATATATTCCGTTCTTACACATATATATTCAGTTCTGACGCATATATATTCCGTTCTTACACATATATATTCAGTTCTTACGCATATATATTCAGTTCTTACACATATATATTCAGTTCTTACGCATATATATTCAGTTCTTACACATATATATTCAGTTCTTACACATATATATTCAGTTCTTACGCATATATATTCAGTTCTTACGCATATATATTCAGTTCTTACGCATATATATTCAGTTCTTATGCATATATATTCAGTTCTTACACATGTATATTCAGTTCTTACGCATATATATTCAGTTCTTATACATATATATTCAGTTTTTACACATATATATTCAGTTCTTACACATATATATTCAGTTCTAACACATATATATTCAGTTCTTACGCATATATATTCCGTTCTTACGCATATATATTCAGTTCTTACGCATATATATTCATCTCTTACACATATATATTCAGTTCTTACGCATATATATTCAGTTCTTACACATATATATTCAGTTCTTACGCATATATATTTAGTTCTTACACATATATATTCAGTTCTTACACATATATATTCAGTTCTTACGCATATATATTCAGTTCTTACGCATATATATTCAGTTCTTACACATATATATTCAGTTCTTATGCATATATATTCAGTTCTTACACATGTATATTCAGTTCTTACGCATATATATTCAGTTCTTACACATATATATTCAGTTTTTACACATATATATTCAGTTCTTACACATATATATTCAGTTCTAACACATATATATTCAGTTCTAACGCATATATATTCCGTTCTTACGCATATATATTCAGTTCTTACGCATATATATTCATCTCTTACACATATATATTCAGCTCTTACGCATATATATTCAGTTCTTACACATATATATTCAGCTCTTACGCATATATATTCAGTTCTTACGCATATATATTCAGTTCTTACGCATATATATTCAGTTCTTACGCATCTATATTCAGTTCTTACGAATATATATTCAGTTCTTACACATATATATTCAGTTCTTACGCATCTATATTCCGTTCTTACGCATATATATTCAGTTCTTAGTCATATATATTCAGTTCTTACGCATATATATTCAGTTCTTACGCATATATATTCAGTTATTACGCATATATATTCAGTTCTTACGCAAATATATTCAGTTCTTACGCATATATATTCCGTTCTTACGTATATATATTTAGTTCTTACGCATATATATTCAGTTCTGACGCATATATATTCAGATCCTACGCATATATATTCAGTTCTTACACATATATATTCAGTTCTTACGCATATATATTCAGTTCTTACGCATATATATTTAGTTCTTACACATATATATTCAGTTCTTACGCATATATATTCCGTTCTTACACATATATATTCAGTTCTTACGCATATATATTCAGTTCTTACACATATATATTCAGTTTTTACACATATATATTCAGTTCTTACACATATATATTCAGTTCTAACACATATATATTCAGTTCTTACACATATATATTCCGTTCTTACGCATATATATTCAGTTCTTACGCATATATATTCATCTCTTACACATATATATTCAGCTCATACGCATATATATTCAGTTCTTACGCATATATATTCAGTTCTTACGCATATATATTCAGTTCTTACACATATATATTCAGTTCTTACGCATATATATTCCGTTCTTACGCATATATATTCAGTTCTTTGTCATATATATTCAGTTCTTACGCATATATATTCAGTTATTAAGCATATATATTCAGTTATTACGCATATATATTCAGATCTTACACATATATATTCAGTTCTTTCGCATATATATTCCGTTCTTACACATATATATTCAGTTTGTATGCATATATATTCCGTTCTTACGCATATATTCAGTTTTTACGCATATATATTGAGTTCTTACGCATATATATTCAGTTCTTACACATATATATTCAGTTCTTACACACATATATTCAGTTCTTACACATATATATTCAGTTCTTACGCATATATATACAGTTATTACACATATATATTCAGTCCTTACACATATATATTCAGTTTTTACGCATATATATTCCGTTCTTACGCATATATATTCGGTTCTTACGCATATATATTCCGTTCTTACACATATATATTCCGTTCTTACGCATATATATTCAGTTTTTACGCATATATATTCAGTTCTTATGTATATATATTCAGTTCTTTCACATATATATTCAGTTCTTACACATATATATTCAGTTCTGATGCATATATATTCCGTTCTTACACATATATATTCAGTTCTGACGCATATATATTCCGTTCTTACACATATATATTCAGTTCTTACGCATATATATTCAGTTCTTACACATATATATTCAGTTCTTACACATATATATTCAGTTCTTACGCATATATATTCAGTTCTTACACATATATATTCAGTTCTTACACATATATTTTCAGTTCTTACGCATATATATTCAGTTCTTACGCATATATATTCAGTTCTTATGCATATATATTCAGTTCTTACACATGTATATTCAGTTCTTACGCATATATATTCAGTTCTTACACATATATATTCAGTTTTTACACATATATATTCAGATCTTACACATATATATTCAGTTCTAACACATATATATTCAGTTCTTACGCATATATATTCAGTTCTTTCACATATATATTCAGCTCTTACGCATATTTATTCAGTTCTTACGCATATATATTCAGTTCTTACTCATATATATTTAGTTCTTACGCATATATATTCCGTTCTATCAAATATATATATTCAGTTCTTACGCTTATATATTCAGTTCTTACGCATATATATTCCGTTCTTACGCATATATATTTAGTTCTTACGCATATATATTCAGTTCTTACGCATATATATTCAGTTCTTACGCATATATATTCAGTTCTTACACATATATATTCAGTTCTTCCGCATATATATTCAGTTCTTACGCATATATATTCAGTTCTTACAGATATATATTCAGTTCTTACGCATATATATTCCGTTCTTACACATATATATTCAGTCCTTACGCATATATATTCCGTCCTTACGCATATATATTCCGTTCTTACGCATATATTCAGTTCTTAAGCATATATATTGAGTTCTTACGCATATATATTCAGTTCTTACACATATATATTCAGTTCTTATACATATATATTCAGTTATTACACATATATATTCAGTTCTTACGCATATATATTCAGTTCTTACACATATATATTCAGTTCTTACGCATATATATTCAGTTATTACACATATATATTCAGTTCTTACACCAATATATTCAGTTCTTACGCATATATATTCCGTTCTTACGCATATATATTCAGTTCTTACGCATATATATTCCGTTCTTACACATATATATTCCGTTCTTACGCATATATATTCAGTTCTTACACATATATATTCAGTTCTTCACATATATATTCAGTTCTTACGCATATATATTCAGTTCTTACACATATATATTCAGTTCTTACGCATATATGCAGTTATTACACATATATATTCAGTCCTTACACATATATATTCCGTTCTTACGCATATATATTCAGTTCTTACACATATATTTTGAGTTCTTACGCATATATATTCAGTTCTTACACATACATATTCAGTTCTTACGCATATATATTCAGTTATTACACATATATTTTCAGTCCTTACACATATATATTCAGTTCTTACGCATATATATTCTGTTCTTACGCATATATATTCAGTTCTTACGCATATATATTCCGTTCTTACGCATATATATTCAGTTTTTACGCATATATATTCAGTTCTTACGTATATATATTCAGTTCTTACACATATATATTCAGTTCTTACACATATATATTCAGTTCTTACACATATATATTCAGTTCTGATGCATATATATTTCGTTCTTACACATATATATTCAGTTCTGACGCATATATATTCCGTTCTTACACATATATATTCCGTCCTTACGCATATATAATCAGTTCTTCCACATATATATTCAGTTCTTACGCATATATATTCAGTTCTTACACATATATATTCAGTTCTTACGCATATATATTCCGTTCTTACGCATATATATTCAGTTCTTTGTCATATATATTCAGTTATTACGCATATATATTCAGTTATTACGCATATATATTCAGTTCTTACGCATATATATTCAGTTATTACGCATATATATTCAGTTCTTACACATATATATTCAGTTCTTTCGCATATATATTCCGTTCTTACACATATATATTCAGTTCTTACGCATATATATTCCGTTCTTACGCATATATATTCAGTTCTTTGTCATATATATTCAGTTCTTACGCATACATATTCATTTATTACGCATATATATTCAGTTCTTACGCATATATATTCAGTTTTTACGCATATATATTCAGTTCTTACACATATATATTCAGTTCTTTCGCATATATATTCCGTTCTTACACATATATATTCAGTTTGTATGCATATATATTCCGTTCTTACGCATATATTTAGTTTTTACGCATATATATTGAGTTCCTACGCATATATATTCCGTCCTTACGCATATATAATCCGTTCTTACGCATATATTCAGTTCTTACGCATATATATTGAGTTCTTACGCATATATATTCAGTTCTTACACATATATATTTAGTTCTTATACATATATATTCAGTTCTTACACATATATATTCAGTTCTTACGCATATATATTCAGTTCTTACGCATATATTTTCAGTTATTACGCATATATATTCCGTTCTTACACATATATATTCCGTTCTTACGCATATATATTCAGTTCTTACACATATATATTCAGTTCTTACACATATATATTCAGTTCTTACGCATATATATTCAGTTCTTACACATATATATTCAGTTCTTACGCATATATATTCAGTTATTAAACATATATATTCAGTCCTTACACATATATATTCCGTTCTTACGCATATATATTCAGTTCTTACACATATATATTCAGTTCTTAGACATATATATTCAGTTCTTACGCATATATATTCAGTTCTTACACATATATATTCAGTTCTTACGCATATATATTCAGTTATAACACATATATTTTCAGTCCTTACACATATATATTCAGTTCATACGCATATATATTCCGTTCTTACGCATATATATTCAGTTCTTACGCATATATATTCCGTTCTTACGCATATATATTCAGTTTTTACGCATATATATTCAGTTCTTACGTATATATATTCAGTTCTTACACATATATATTCAGTTCTTACACATATATATTCAGTTCTTACACATATATATTCAGTTCTGATGCATATATATTCCGTTCTTACACATATATATTCAGTTCTGACGCATATATATTCCGTTCTTACACATATATATTCAGTTCTTACGCATATATATTCAGTTCTTACACATATATATTCAGTTCTTACGCATATATATTCAGTTCTTACACATATATATTCAGTTCTTACACATATATATTCAGTTCTTACGCATATATATTCAGTTCTTACGCATATATATTCAGTTCTTACGCATATATATTCAGTTCTTATGCATATATATTCAGTTCTTACATATGTATATTCAGTTCTTACGCATATATATTCAGTTCTTATACATATATATTCAGTTTTTACACATATATATTCAGTTCTTACACATATATATTCAGTTCTAACACATATATATTCAGTTCTTACGCATATATATTCCGTTCTTACGCATATATATTCAGTTCTTACGCATATATATTCATCTCTTACACATATATATTCAGTTCTTACGCATATATATTCAGTTCTTACACATATATATTCAGTTCTTACGCATATATATTCAGTTCTTACACATATATATTCAGTTCTTACACATATATATTCAGTTCTTACGCATATATATTCAGTTCTTACGCATATATATTCAGTTCTTACACATATATATTCAGTTCTTATACATATATATTCAGTTCTTACACATGTATATTCAGTTCTTACGCATATATATTCAGTTCTTACACATATATATTCAGTTTTTACACATATATATTCAGTTCTTACACATATATATTCAGTTCTAACACATATATATTCAGTTCTAACGCATATATATTCCGTTCTTACGCATATATATTCAGTTCTTACGCATATATATTCATCTCTTACACATATATATTCAGCTCTTACGCATATATATTCAGTTCTTACGCATATATATTCAGTTCTTATGCATATATATTCAGTTCTTACGCATCTATATTCAGTTCTTACGAATATATATTCAGTTCTTACACATATATATTCAGTTCTTACGCATATATATTCCGTTCTTACGCATATATATTCAGTTCTTAGTCATATATATTCAGTTCTTACGCATATATATTCAGTTATTACGCATATATATTCAGTTCTTACCCATATATATTCAGTTATTACGCATATATATTCAGTTCTTACGCAAATATATTCAGTTCTTACGCATATATATTCAGTTCTTACTCATATATATTCAGTTCTTACGCATATATATTCCGTTCTATCAAATATATATATTCAGTTCTTACGCATATATATTCAGTTCTTACGCATATATATTCCGTTCTTACGCATATATATTTAGTTCTTACGCATATATATTCAGTTCTTACGTATATATATTCAGTTCTTACACATATATATTCAGTTCTTACGCATATATATTCATCTCTTACACATATATATTCAGCTCTTACGCATATATATTCAGTTCTTACGCATATATATTCAGTTCTTACGCATATATATTCAGTTCTTACACATATATATTCAGTTCTTACGCATATATATTCCGTTCTTACGCATATATATTCAGTTCTTTGTCATATATATTCAGTTCTTACGCATATATATTCAGTTATTACGCATATATATTCCGTTCTTACGCATATATATTCGGTTCTTACGCATATATATTCCGTTCTTACACATATATATTCCGTTCTTACGCATATATATTCAGTTTTTACGCAGATATATTCAGTTCTTACGTATATATATTCAGTTCTTACACATATATATTCAGTTCTTACACATATATATTCAGTTCTGATGCATATATATTCCGTTCTTACACATATATATTCAGTTCTGACGAATATATATTCCGTTCTTACACATATATATTCAGTTCTTACGCAATAAAATATTCAGTTCTTACACATATATATTCAGTTCTTACACATATATATTCAGTTCTTACGCATATATATTCAGTTCTTACACATATATATTCAGTTCTTACACATATATTTTCAGTTCTTACGCATATATATTCAGTTCGTACGCATATGTATTCAGTTCTTATGCATATATATTCAGTTCTTACACATGTATATTCAGTTCTTACGCATATATATTCAGTTCTTACACATATATATTCATTTTTTACACATATATATGCAGGTCTTACACATATATATTCAGTTCTAACACATATATATTCAGTTCTTACGCATATATATTCAGTTTTTACACATATATATTCAGCTCTTACGCATATATATTCAGTTCTTACGCATATATATTCAGTTCTTACTCATATATATTTAGTTCTTACGCATATATATTCCGTTCTATCAAATATATATATTCAGTTCTTACGCTTATATATTCAGTTCTTACGCATATATATTCCGTTCTTACGCATATATATTTAGTTCTTACGCATATATATTCAGTTCTTACGCATATATATTCAGTTCTTACGCATATATATTCAGTTCTTACACATATATATTCAGTTCTTACGCATATATATTCAGTTCTTACGCATATATATTCAGTTCTTACACATATATATTCAGTTCTTACGCATATATATTCCGTTCTTACACATATATATTCAGTCCTTACGCATATATATTCCGTCCTTACGCATATATATTCCGTTCTTACGCATATATTCAGTTCTTACGCATATATATTGAGTTCTTACGCATATATATTCAGTTCTTACACATATATATTCAGTTCTTATACATATATATTCAGTTCTTACACATATATATACAGTTCTTACGCATATATATTCAGATCTTACACATATATATTCAGTTCTTATGCATATATATTCAGTTATTACACATATATATTCAGTTCTTATGCATATATATTCAGTTCTTACACATATATATTCAGTTCTTATGCATATATTCAGTTATTACGCATATATATTCAGTTATTACGCATATATATTCAGCTCTTACGCATATATATTCAGTTCTTACGGATATATATTCAGTTCTTACGCATATATATTCAGTTCTTACGCATCTATATTCAGTTCTTACGAATATATATTCAGTTCTTACACATATATATTCAGTTTTTACGCATATATATTCCGTTCTTACGCATATATATTCAGTTCTTAGTCATATATATTCAGTTCTTACGCATATATATTCAGTTATTACGCATATATATTCAGTTCTAACGCATATATATTCAGTTATTACGCATATATATTCAGTTCTTACGCATATATATTCAGTTCTTACGCATATATATTCAGTTCTTACTCATATATATTCAGTTCTTACGCATATATATTCCGTTCTATCAAATATATATATTCAGTTCTTACACATATATATTCAGTTTTTACACATATATATTCAGTTCTTACACATATATATTCAGTTCTAACACATATATATTCAGTTCTTACACATATATATTCCGTTCTTACGCATATATATTCAGTTCTTACGCATATATATTCATCTCTTACACATATATATTCAGCTCGTACGCATATATATTCAGTTCTTACGCATATATATTCAGTTCTTACGCATATATATTCAGTTCTTACACATATATATTCAGTTCTTACGCATATATATTCCGTTCTTACGCATATATATTCAGTGCTTAGTCATATATATTCAGTTCTTAGTCATATATATTCAGTTCTTACGTATATATATTCAGTTATTACGCATATATATTCAGTTCTTACGCATATATATTCAGTTATTACGCATATCTATTCAGTTCTTACACATATATATTCAGTTCTTACGCATATATATTCAGTTCTTACTCATATATATTCAGTTCTTACGCATATATATTCCGTTCTATCAAATATATATATTCAGTTCTTACGCATATATATTCAGTTCTTACGCATATATATTCCGTTCTTACACATATATATTCCGTTCTTACGCATATATATTCAGTTCTTACGCATATATATTACGTTCTTACGTATATATATTCAGTTCTTACACATATATATTCAGTTCTGACGCATATATATTCCGTTCTTACACATATATATTCAGTTCTTACGCATATAAATTCCGTTCTTACACATATATATTCAGTTCTTACACATATATATTCAGTTCTTACGCATATATATTCAGTTCTTACACATATATATTCAGTTCTTACACATATATATTCAGTTCTTACGCATATATATTCAGTTCTTACGCATATATATTCAGTTCTTATGCATATATATTCAGTTCTTACACATGTATATTCTGTTCTTACGCATATATATTCAGTTCTTACACATATATATTCAGTTTTTACACATATATATTCAGGTCTTACACATATATATTCAGTTCTAACACATATATATTCAGTTCTTAGGCATATATATTCCGTTCTTACGCATATATATTCCGTTCTTACGCATATATATTCAGTTCTTACGCATATATTTTCGTTCTTACGCATATATATTTAGTTCTTACGCATATATAATCAGTTATTACGCATATATATTCAGTTCTTACGCATATATATTCAGTTCTTACACATATATATTCAGTTCTTACTCATATTTATTCAGTTCTTACGCATATATATTCAGTTCTTACACATATATATTCAGTTTTTACGCATATATATTCCGTTCTTACGCATATATATTCAGTTCTTACGCATATATATTCCGATCTTACACATATATATTCCGTTCTCACGCATATATATTCAGTTTTTACGAATATATATTCAGTTCTTACGTATATATATTCAGTTCTTACACATATATATTCAGTTTTTACGCATATATTCAGTTCTTACGCATATATATTGAGTTCTTACGCATATATATTCAGTTCTTACACATATATATTCAGTTCTTATACATATATATTCAGTTCTTACACATATATATTCAGTTCTTACGCATATATATTCAGATCTTACACATATATATTCAGTTCTTACGCATATATATTCAGTTATTACACATATATATTCAGTTCTTACACCAATATATTCAGTTCTTACGCATATATATTCCGTTCTTACGCATATATATTCAGTTCTTACGCATATATATTCCGTTCTTACACATATATATTCCGTTCTTACGCATATATATTCAGTTCTTACACATATATATTCAGTTCTTACACATATATTCAGTTCTTACGCATATATATTCAGTTCTTACACATATATATTCAGTTCTTACGCATATATTCAGTTATTACACATATATATTCAGTCCTTACACATATATATTCCGTTCTTACGCATATATATTCAGTTCTTACACATATATATTCAGTTCTTACGCATATATATTCAGTTCTTACACATATATATTCAGTTCTTACGCATATATATTCAGTTATTACACATATATTTTCAGTCCTTACACATATATATTCAGTTCTTACGCATATATATTCCGTTCTTACGCATATATATTCAGTTCTTATGCATATATATTCAGTTCTTACACATATATATTCAGTTCTTACACATATATATTCAGTTCTTACGCATATATATTCCGTTCTTACACATATATATTCAGTTCTTACGCATATATATTCAGTTATTACACATATATATTCAGTCCTTGCACATATATATTCCGTTCTTACGCATATATATTCAGTTCTTACACATATATATTCAGTTCTTACACATATATATTCAGTTCTTACGCATATATATTCAGTTCTTACACATATATATTCAGTTCTTACGCATATATATTCAGTTATTACACATATATTTTCAGTCCTTACACATATATATTCAGTTCATACGCATATATATTCCGTTCTTACGCATATATATTCAGTTCTTACGCATACATATTCCGTTCTTACGCATATATATTCAGTTTTTACGCATATATATTCAGTTCTTACGTATATATATTCAGTTCTTACACATATATATTCAGTTCTTACACATATATATTCAGTTCTTACACATATATATTCAGTTCTGATGCATATATATTCCGTTCTTACACATATATATTCAGTTCTGACGCATATATATTCCGTTCTTACACATATATATTCAGTTCTTACGCATATATATTCAGTTCTTACACATATTTATTCAGATCTTACGCATATATATTCAGTTCTTACACATATATGTTCAGTTCTTACACATATATATTCAGTTCTTATGCATATATATTCAGTTCTTACACATGTTTATTCAGTTCTTACGCATATATATTCAGTTCTTACACATATATATTCAGTTTTTACACATATATATTCAGTTCTTACACATATATATTCAGTTCTAACACATATATATTCAGTTCTTACGCATATATATTCCGTTCTAACGCATATATATTCAGTTCTTACGCATATATATTCATCTCTTACACATATATATTCAGCTCTTGCGCATATATATTCAGTTCTTACGCATATATATTCAGTTCTTACGCATATATATTCAGTTCTTACGCATCTATATTCAGTTCTTACGAATATATATTCAGTTCTTACACATATATATTCAGTTCTTACGCATATATATTCCGTTCTTACGCATATATATTCAGTTCTTAGTCATATATATTCAGTTCTTACGCATATATATTCAGTTCTTACGCATATATATTCAGTTATAACGCATATATATTCAGTTCTTACGCAAATATATTCAGTACTTACGCATATATATTCCGTTCTTACGTATATATATTTAGTTCTTACGCATATATATTCAGTTCTGACGCATATATATTCAGATCCTACGCATATATATTCAGTTCTTACACATATATATTCAGTTCTTACGCATATATATTCAGTTCTTACGCATATATATTTAGTTCTTACACATATATATTCAGTTCTTACGCATATATATTCCGTTCTTACACATATATATTCAGTTCTTACGCATATATATTCAGTTCTTACACATATATATTCAGTTTTTACACATATATATTCAGTTCTTACACATATATATTCAGTTCTAACACATATATATTCAGTTCTTACACATATATATTCCGTTCTTACGCATATATATTCAGTTCTTACGCATATATATTCATCTCTTACACATATATATTCAGCTCTTACGCATATATATTCAGTTCTTACGCATATATATTCAGTTCTTACGCATATATATTCAGTTCTTACACATATATATTCAGTTCTTACGCATATATATTCCGTTCTTACGCATATATATTCAGTTCTTTGTCATATATATTCAGTTCTTACGCATATATATTCAGTTATTAAGCATATATATTCAGTTATTACGCATATATATTCAGATCTTACACATATATATTCAGTTCTTTCGCATATATATTCCGTTCTTACACATATATATTCAGTTTGTATGCATATATATTCCGTTCTTACGCATATATTCAGTTTTTACGCATATATATTGAGTTCTTACGCATATATATTCAGTTCTTACACATATATATTCAGTTCTTACACACATATATTCAGTTCTTACACATATATATTCAGTTCTTACGCATATATATAGAGTTATTACACATATATATTCAGTCCTTACACATATATATTCAGTTTTTACGCATATATATTCCGTTCTTACGCATATATATTCGGTTCTTACGCATATATATTCCGTTCTTACACGTATATATTCCGTTCTTACGCATATATATTCAGTTTTTACGCATATATATTCAGTTCTTATGTATATATATTCAGTTCTTTCACATATATATTCAGTTCTTACACATATATATTCAGTTCTGATGCATATATATTCCGTTCTTACACATATATATTCAGTTCTGACTCATATATATTCCGTTCTTACACATATATATTCAGTTCTTACGCATATATATTCAGTTCTTACACATATATATTCAGTTCTTACACATATATATTCAGTTCTTACGCATATATATTCAGTTCTTACACATATATATTCAGTTCTTACACATATATTTTCAGTTCTTACGCATATATATTCAGTTCTTACGCATATATATTCAGTTCTTATGCATATATATTCAGTTCTTACACATGTATATTCAGTTCTTACGCATATATATTCAGTTCTTACACATATATATTCAGTTTTTACACATATATATTCAGATCTTACACATATATATTCAGTTCTAACACATATATATTCAGTTCTTACGCATATATATTCAGTTCTTTCACATATATATTCAGCTCTTACGCATATTTATTCAGTTCTTACGCATATATATTCAGTTCTTACTCATATATATTTAGTTCTTACGCATATATATTCCGTTCTATCAAATATATATATTCAGTTCTTACGCTTATATATTCAGTTCTTACGCATATATATTCCGTTCTTACGCATATATTTAGTTCTTACGCATATATATTCAGTTCTTACGCATATATATTCAGTTCTTACGCATATATATTCAGTTCTTACACATATATATTCAGTTCTTCCGCATATATATTCAGTTCTTACGCATATATATTCAGTTCTTACAGATATATATTCAGTTCTTACGCATATATATTCCGTTCTTACACATATATATTCAGTCCTTACGCATATATATTCCGTCCTTACGCATATATATTCCGTTCTTACGCATATATTCAGTTCTTAAGCATATATATTGAGTTCTTACGCATATATATTCAGTTCTTACACATATATATTCAGTTCTTATACATATATATTCAGTTATTACACATATATATTCAGTTCTTACGCATATATATTCAGTTCTTACACATATATATTCAGTTCTTACGCATATATATTCAGTTATTACACATATATATTCAGTTCTTACACCAATATATTCAGTTCTTACGCATATATATTCCGTTCTTACGCATATATATTCAGTTCTTACGCATATATATTCCGTTCTTACACATATATATTCCGTTCTTACGCATATATATTCAGTTCTTACACATATATATTCAGTTCTTACACATATATATTCAGTTCTTACGCATATATATTCAGTTCTTACACATATATATTCAGTTCTTACGCATATATGCAGTTATTACACATATATATTCAGTCCTTACACATATATATTCCGTTCTTACGCATATATATTCAGTTCTTACACATATATATTCAGTTCTTACGCATATATATTCAGTTCTTACACATACATATTCAGTTCTTACGCATATATATTCAGTTATTACACATATATTTTCAGTCCTTACACATATATATTCAGTTCTTACGCATATATATTCCGTTCTTACGCATATATATTCAGTTCTTACGCATATATATTCCGTTCTTACGCATATATAT
>JAWPHD010022095.1:0-26223 GCA_037043455.1 Cyrtodaria siliqua
GTCATAACATTGCAATAATGACCACCTCAGTTTGTCAGATCTGTCGTTTCTTAAGGCCCTAGTTCTACTCACTGTGATCTATGTTCTGTCGTATGAACCGTGATGACTTCTCTGTCGTAAGTTCTGTCACAGTTGTTCTGTCTTACGAATAGCTGTTGGGTTGCATGGGTTATCCATACGGTTTAGTCTTACAAACAGACATGGCTTCCTGTGTAATTAAATCACCGCTTTGTCTTATTAGCGGTGAGTGACTGATCTGTCGTATGAAAATCATGGGGTTTGTTCTGTCTTATGAACATGTCTTGTGGTTACACGGGATTCCCACACTGTTCTGTCGTACGAGCAGCCGTGGGGTCTTACGTAATTATCATTAGTAAAAGCAAGTCTCACTACCACGTTCATGCTGCCGCCGATCATGGTTGCTGACTTGTACAGTTGGACAGCGCATGTCAAGCCCCCATACGCCAAATATATATTATATTATTTTGAAGTATAATAAATATTGGAATTTATGAATGTTTTGCTGGTCTATTGATACCCACGATGCACGACATTGTGTTCAATAAAGCGGTGAATTAAAATTAATATTTTACAGTGATATATAACTGTGTTATTTTTATTTGATTTGGATGCAAGAAAAAAACAAAAAAACTTCACATGTTAAATAATAAAATAATTATGTTTGTGAATGGAAGGCATTATTTTATCTCAGTACATGTTTACTGATGCCATGCAGTCATGTGAACTGTTATTTACTTCTCTTAAACAATGAATCCAACCAAATATAGTAGTAGAAAAAGAAAAGAAAAGAGAAAGAAAGAAAGAAAAGAAAGACAGAAATAAAGAAAGAAGAAAGAAAGATAGAAAAAAAGAAAGAAAGAAAGAAAAAAGAAAAGAAGAAAGAAAGAAAGAAAAGAAAAACAGAAGGATAGAAAGAAGAAAGAAAGTAAAAAGAAAAAAGAAAAGAAGAAGGAAAAAACGAAAAGAAAGACAGAAATAAAGAAAGAAGAAAGAAAGAAAGAAAGAAAGAAAGAGAAAGAAAAAAGAAAGAAACAGAATGAAAGAAAGAAAGAAAGAAGGAAAGAAAGAAAAGAAGAAAAAAAGAAAGAAAAGAAAAGAAAGACAGAAAGAAAGAAAGAAAGAAAGAAAAGAAAGAAGAAAAAAAGAAAGAAAGTTGAAATTACTCTCCATCTACTGGTCTAGTCACTCTCCATCTACTGGTCTAGTCATTTAATTGCTTTTGAAAATATCATGATCCAGACTCAGATAAAGAATTGTAATTGCCGAGATAAATTAAATATCGCTTAAAACGCCTTGAAGGTATACAATTAACTACAGTTTCACATTGTGCTAATAGTTGTAATTCAAAAGAAATATAGTATTATTTCAATCACGAAACAAACTTCTGATAGCATTACATAACACACCATACGAAATAACCCGAATGATTTACAAACAAAAACTCGCTGAGTCGTCGAGTTTTCCAGACCAAACTATTTTTATAAAAAATATGTTATCAGTCGAAATATTAAACCCATAGTTTTAATATATACTGTCTATACCTCGATAACACGGACGGTAATCATTCCCGCGCGTCTCTTTGAGAGGAGGTCATTACATTCTGAACAGTGTAATCGTAAATATATGTGGTCTTTGATGTTTTATGAATACATTTGTGACAGAACAGAACGCCGCCAGACTGTACCGAAATTGAATCCCATTAGATGAAATTGCGTAGCTTTGACGGAATGGCGGGAAATTTTGTATCGGAGTTCGTCTCAAATAGCTAAGGTTTTCCTCCACCAATTAAACTGGCCGCCATACATAACTAATTGATCTGTTGATAAATGGCGTAAAACACCACGCAAAAAAATAATAAATAAAAATAAAACCGAAACCGCTTTGATGAAACCGTTTTGGTTAATCCGTACGTTATAATCAAATGCTAAAACTGAAAATAGATTTTAGGAATACTGTAGTTCTGTATAGCATTGCTTTGTTGATATTATAAATGAATCTGAATGAATAAGAAAATTAGTGATATATATAAAAAAACAACATAAGATACACAATCTGTAATAAACCAAAAAAGAGGTGTATTTCCCCTAGCAGCTCTAAATGAAATAGGGTAGGTGGGTAGGGATTTTTTGTTTTTTTGCTTAAAAAAGTTTAGGGTCGGTCGGCCGAGGGGAAACACACCTAATTTTTTGGCTTTATCTCAATAATCTGAGGCCTAAAAAAAATTTTGCTTCTACTTTTGTGACCCATAGGGATCTGTACAATACACATTTCTATGTGTTTACTCAATTATTAGCTTTCGGCCAAAGGCCAGAATGTACATTTACCACTAAACCACTACATTATTGCTCAATCCAATGTATTTAAGGAATACATTTTATTTTTTAAATTCATGGCACTGAATACCATCAGGTCACGTCAAAGTAAGTGAATCCAGAAGTGATTGTTAACTTTGCTCGCGACCAGATGCTATTCATAGTCCCATGAATGTTAAAAAATAAAATGTATTCCTTATATTTATATTATTATTGTACTCAATCAATACCCATCTGTCACGTTTCTCAACCATTTTCTTCTCTAAATTGATAACACCTATATTTATCACGACAAATGGGACAGCGTAAACGTTTAGCCTCGCCTTCCTAACCCTTTATGGTATAGTCAAGTCAAACGTCAGTTATTTTTTCTTGAAACGTCATTCTTGAAACGTCATAGTTTTAAGTGCGCATGAAGCAATTAAAATGTGATTCATGGTAAAATGGATGTTTCTAGTTTTGTATATGTTATACAAGTACTTACATTAGAAATGTAAATATAAATGAATGAAATGAGGTCATTATGAACAAAATAATAATTAGAGTAAACACACGGAAATATTTACTAGTCATACATATTTTGTGAGTGTATTTTTAATGTGGTTTGTTGTTTAACCCTAGTTAGCAAGTTAATAAAAATTACTTGGTATATAAAAATAAATTGTGAATGCCTGTCTTTATTAATATTTTAACCCTTGTGTAAATTTTAATATTAAAAGCCTTAATATGTCTTGAAATCATTGAATTTAAATCTGTCCTTCAAAGCCTGCAAATGGCAAAACATTATCTGTGACCAGTGTACACAAGAACAGCTTTTGATTAGTAATATAGGATTGTCATGTTTATTAAGTTTATTTACTACTGAATGCTTTATTTTTTTAATGAAATAACAGTTAATGCATGGAACATTCAATACACACCTTGTTCCAAGGTCCAGCCAAGGTTCTGTTTAGCCATCCAAAGTTTGAGGACAAAAACAAATTAATAAAAAAAAATCCCTACCTAATTTTTATGAAGATGTTACCCGAAACAAACACTATTTTTAGGCCTGATCTGTTGTCATTCGTAGTATCACTGGCCGAAGTGTTCCGAATGATCCGTCTTGAATCTGCACGAATCCATCCCGAGAGCAGGATTCCCGGTTTCTCAAATCTTGCTCGGGATTTATCAAAACTGTTGTAAAGAAATAGTATGGATTTTGAATCCAGTTCCGGTTTCATTTCAGTGTAATCAAACACGACATTATTCTAAGACGCAATTTCATCACAGTTCACCATGCTCTCAGTACCTTCGGTACTTTGATTTATGGTGGAGGCAGACCATCCGCTTTTCCTGGGTAGAACCAATACTGTACTCCTCCCGCCATCCGTAAGAATCGACACTTACTCACTAACAAGTCGAGCTCCCAGTGGGATTCGAAACCGCAGAGGCGAAGGCTTACAACAGACAATTGCATATCAGACAGGTTTTATGATCTATGTCACGCAGCTTGCTAGATATGGAGTTTCTGAAAAAGAACAACATAACACCAATCTTTTTTTTTTCTTTCAGTGTCATATTGTATGTTAAGATTATATGTTTAAACATGTTAAAAGCAAGACATGATAGGTTTTGGATCGGTAAGGGCCCTAGAGTAAGAGGTATAGCATATATTTTTTGTTGTTGCTGTAATTTACCTAAAAGGGCCAACTTAACCCCCTCTTCAAACTCCCACAAGCGTTAAGTAACAACAGTTCTTATTATACACCAGTCCTGCGAAACTCGTGTAAATACATGCATGTATAATATATTCGTGTAATAACATCTAATAGTTACGCTTTGACCTCTCAAAATGTACGTCTAGTTAAAGTCAACGAAATCTAGCTATGTACATCAAAGGGACGCACACAGGATTATAATATAAAAAAGGTGACCAGTCTGACTTAAAACATCTTTCATTCATTCATTCATTCATTCATTCATTCATTCTGACTTTTCATTTTGCAAAATCCATGAAAAGGTAAAGGGGAGGTAATCAGTACATTTCCGTTAAACAACTAGATTACTGATCTCATCTTAAACATGTTAAAGAAATGAAAACGCAGATTAAATAAAGAATGAAAGAAAGAAAATGAAAGAAACAAAGTAGAAATAAAGACAAATTCATAAATTATAAAATGCAAATTGATATGTATACAACATGTTGTTGTATATATGTTTGAAACATCATTGATTGATTTGAATGTGTTGTTTTTGTGTTTGTTTTTTTGCAATATTATTACAGTTCAGCCAATGATGGGTTTATATGTTTGCAATTTACACTGCACATTAACGAAATGTTGCAAGTAGCAACACCAAGCTTCCATTTCAAGAACTGTTGAAGCAGCCTACATGGAACGGACTAAGTCATACGAGCAAGATTGCAATTATATTTTGTAAATTATTAACTAAACAACCGCTTATGCGAAACGCAGGGCGGGGATTTGTTTATTTACACTGTATCGTTTTATTTACACTGTATCGTTTTATTTACACTGTATCGTTTTATTGGGATGACAATAGGTAAAGGAGAGTTTTGGTGCATCCTAGAACAAGGCTTTAAACCCTAGAGTCCTCATTTAGAGATCGTTCTCTAACACGACCGTTCCAAGACGGTAGCCTTATTGACAACCATGTTGTGTTTGTGCTGTCATTTACCTTGCTTTTACTGTCCGATGTGTTTATTTATTTCCATGCATGATTATGGTTGATTATGGTCCTTGAATGCTGCATTGCCTGTTCTATTTTTATATCTACTCTTATGATCGGTGTTCGTTTCATCTTCAATAAACCTGTATATACGTTTTAAACGTGAAACAAATTCTTCCCATAGCAAAGAGTATGATAATGGACCTTTGGAAACGGCCGAACACGACATATACAAAATATTGCAGTCTCGGTTTGATTGAGACTGTTCATGAACGGTAGTGAAATATGCTAGCTACCGCTCAAGTATATTAAAGTGTTATACCAAATCCGAGGAGACCTTAAAGAGAACATAATATTATTGTCATACTGCAAAGAATATTCTCGGGATTTTATTGGTCAATGGGCCGTAGTCTACGTCTCTCGACGTGATCATGGGACAATTTCCCCGTAGGTACCCCATACCTGCAATACGAAAAAACAAAATGGCGACGATAACGTTGCCGATTTGTTTTGGAAACCGCCGATTGTTTCCTTTCTATTGCTTGTCTGCGCTTTCCAGTGTGTGTAAAGGTCTGAATTAATCGGAAGTATACATCTTTTTTTACAATTTTACAGATAATAAAACATTAACAAAGTGATAAAATACATTTATTTTATGAACAAATCCGCCAAATATAATGACGTTAGAGCGATGACGTCACGAAAATAAACAACATTTAGTTAGAGGCACGTTACGAGGAAATTGGCGCAATAAAATTGAAAACGTGTTTTTGGCTTGCTTTTTTCCTTAAATAGATGGTAACAACTTTGAAGTATGACAAACTCGTTATAAGGATTCTTGACAGGGCACATAGGCTCACATTCCCTGCCTGGAAAGTAGATACCTGAATATTATTTCCAGGCAGGGAATGTGAGCCCATGTCCCCTATCAAGAATCCTAATAACTAATGGTGTCTATATTTATTCGCAATAACAAGCACAGTTGTATGAACATGTCTCTTAAATATCCGTCTGTTATCTGACACAGTATATGTCATGTCATTTTAATTCAAAGGAAGACCGATCCTTACAGACTGTGGGAGACTTCAAAGAACGCACCATGTCTCATGAGAAATTAATGTTACATTATTATACTAATTAGGCGGAAGTAAAATAAACTGTTCATTTGTAAAGCTTATTATATACTAATTAACTATATTTGCCATCTGAATCCTCATTCGGAATAGTATGAGACATGTTTAAGATTTCTAAAAAAATAGTTAGTCAAGCCATTTTGAAGTATATTGAAATGACTGCAATTGTTTGGCCAATACATATAATGTCATAACTGTTACATTAATACAGTTATGTGTAACATTTTAGGCAAACAAAATGCACTTTTCATAGTCAATTGTTCTGAAAGACGTTACATCAATAAAGCAATTCGAATTTAATACAGCCTACAATGCCGTATGTGCTAATGCGGGGAAACTGGCTAAAACATACACATACTTGCTTTGAGTCGTGATATATTACTGATAGACAAAGTCAAACATCCACATTTTCAATGTCTGCATTGTCAGTCTTCATGAATTTCAATGCACAATTATTTGACAACTTTAAACACGCAATGTCTTGCCAGTAATTCTATTGCATATATTACCAGTATGGAAGTATTCATATACATCTAAATGTAACCAGCAGCAATATTGGATGCTGCACTTTAAGGGAAAAAACACAAAAAAAACATTATGTCTGCTGAATTATAGTATAAAATTAGTAGAATAGTTATACGGATACTATTCTGTCTTCCATTCCATGATACATTCGTACAACTAGTTTTACCAAACAAGTATACAGCTGGATTAGAACTGAGCATTCACAGAGCTCCCTGAACGAGTTTAAAGGTCTGAAATACACTAATATTGCCTCCGTGGCCGATATCGTAAAGCCACTGCATCTAAAACGTTCTCAACTCTCACCCCTGTGTTCGAATCCCACCGGGAGCCCGACTTCTTAAGTGAGAAAGTGTCGACTCCTACTAATGGCGGAAGGTATACAGTACTTATTCTATCCAGGTAACAATGGGATGGTCTGCCTCGTCCACAAAACCAAATGGACCGTCATATTTGGCCTAATATGTCCTAAAAACGAAGTAAAACACTATTCAAACAAACACACTGCTTCTCGTCTTAGAAAGGTACATGTGACAGACAAGTTTCAATCAATACATACTATTAGTATAACTTCGATTTATTTATCTAGATTATTTATCTAGAATAGTTCAACTTCAAACCTGTTTGCACATAATTAAATTAAACGTAAAAGTTATCCTACCATAAGTTAAAATATGCGGAAACTTAAAGAACTCCGAAAAAAAATCCCATATTGACGTGTGTTTTTTTAAGTGTATGATATAGTGAACATTGACAATCCTTTCTGTTCTGCTATGGTTAATAATATCTATCCTAAGGAACTTCAACTTAACAAAGCTAATATACAATTATGGACTTTTCAGCTGTTATACATGATGTGATATGCACCAAAAAAATCATTATTGACCGAGGCGATAGCCGAGGTCAATAATGATTTTTTTGGTACATATCAACATCATGTATAACAGCTGAAAAGTCCATAACTGTTTTATTATATAACCCTCAATTTACAATTATATAAAACAGGTCAATATCAATTTTTTTTTTATATAAAACAGGTCAATATCAAAAAAACAGGTCAATATCGCTAGATATTTTTTCTAAAAAATTACTTTTTAGCCAATGAAAACGCGTCTGTTTATAGGTTATATAATAACATTGCTTATTTTCTTGATTTACATCTCTCTATTGAAAATGGCGAAATAATTAGTAAAAATCTATGACAAGAGAGACGATTTTAATTTTGATATTGTTCATTATCTCCATTTAGATGGGGATATTCCCGAGCTATTTCTTATGGGTTCTTTGTTTCACAACTTATTCGTTTCTCTAGAGATTGTAGTCGTGTTGAGGACTTTAACATTCGTAATATTTGTATAACTAAAAAGCTACTCCAGCAGGGCTACCGTTACCATACACTTCAAAAAACATTTGCAATTTGTTTTATCGTAACCCTGATCTACTTTTAAAATATAAAAGTAATTTAAGAACTCTTCTGCGACAAAGACTATCACAACCTAACTGCCATGGTGATGTCATTTACAAATTTACAAACTTCGTAAGATCCTTGGTCATAATCACTTTCATACACTATTTATTAAACCTGTTAAAAAAGTTTATCAAACGAGTTTATGACCCTATCATTATGACACGTATTGCATGTTTAATGGTTGACCCCTTGGAGCGTTGCGTTTGATGTTTGCCTATAATCTTGACGTTTTTTTCTCGTCTTGCTCTGGCTTCTGCCAAGTCATTGAGTATTTTCTTGGTGGCTTTTTAGGCTTTTGTTTGTTTATATTATATATACATGGTCATTTATGTGTTTTACTTATATTGCCTATTAACGCTGTGTTTGTTAGAGATTTAAATCTGGCGGGGATATCTAATTACACTGTGCCGTTTATTGGGATGACAATAGGGTAATAGTGAAGACTGGTGCAACCTAGAACCTGGTTTAAATCCTCAGCGGCCCTTTTTGCCACTGGCCGTTCAAAGGCGGTAGCCCTATTGTCAATCCTGTTTGTGTTTGTGGTGTCTTATTGTGCCTTTTATTCATCTTTATATATAGTTGTTCTTTGTTTCTTTGTGTGTTTGTAGTTAGCTGTCGTCCTTGAATGCTACTTTTCCCGTTCGATTTTTATTTCTACTTTTAAACATTAAAAAAATTTCAAATGGTAATTGAAAGACTGGCATGGCAGGCTGGTAATACCTGTAACACTAGTCATTTTCAAATGATTGCTTTGAACATAATAATTTAGTCTTTTTTTATTAGTTTCGCGTCCGCGATTTAGTATAAGTAACAATATAAGTATAATATAAGTATAATGTTTGGTCAGATTTTAGTTCAGTATGTAGTAAATATCACACACACAGCTTATGTCGTCATAAGCGTGTGATAATTTGCTAAGACTTTCTAGGTTATACTATTCGTGTTTAGTTCTTATACTATTTTTACAATATAAAAAAATGGACACATTTGTTTCCGAAGAATGCGAACGTCATTTTTGTAGATATATTTTAATAAAAAGCAAGACATATGTTTCTGTGTAGTCTTTCTGTTATGTTTAGTTTAATCAAAAAACAAAACAAATATTGAACATCCTATAATATCGATAACCATTCATGACCGACATTGTATTACTCGGAAGGAAACACATCAATTTAGATAACAAATTTAGGTATCCATATATAATTTTTCTTCTTGAACTGTCGCGTGACTTATTTATAAGTTGCTGTTCGAGTAACTGTATAATCTATATCCCAATAATTATACGTCTGCTCATTGTTCCTTATGTAATTGGATGTTACCCAGAAACTATAAATACATATGTTCCTGTCTTATTTTTGCACATTGCTGATTATGGTACTTAGAACGAGTATCAGACGTACATCTTTTATCATCATTACGTGATACCCACTTAATTCCATTAGGCGATGGGAAAGCTTATATTAGCTGGATTTTATAAATAATATTTCGACAACAAAACACGTTTAAAACCTTTTTTTCTGAACAATGCGATATACCTTAATTTTACAATATGCAAACATTTTAAGCCGAAATTAAGGTTTTATTTAATCCCCCGGCCAACCCCGTTTTCCCTTTTTGGAGAAGGGGTTGGGTGGGTATGAAAGTTATTTTTCGGACCACGTTATCTTGGTTATGATACTTTCTTTTTTATCAATTTTGTCAGTAATTATATACGTTATTAATAAAAATTCATATATTCTCTATGAAAGCAGATATACAATTTAAACAGGGAATGTAGCACTCAGTTCCACACTCATCCAAAAGCATGCACGGAAACAAACAACAATTATAATCCTAATTATAAACCATTAAGGGCACGAAAATACAAGATTGGAGACAAACATCAAACGTTGATGTCCTTTCAGTACTGAGGTAGACATCATAAAATATTCCACACTCTGTCTGGACATCGCAAAATCAAAGAGGAAAGCATAGTGGCGAACTGTAAACGGGTCAACCTCTAAACATGCAGTGAGTTGCCAAATGATACGGTCATAACATAGTTCGATAACTTTTCTCAACAACAAAAGTCTACAAATGTTACGAATATCATATCTTTCAATTACTGTACGAGCTCTAGAAAAACACAGAAGATGAGAAATATAAAAAAATATATGAAAGGAGAAATTTATAAACCGCATGCAAAGTTTCCTGGAGAATCTCTGTGGGAATACACAGGATAATTAACAATGTCTCAGTTGAAATCATCTTTCTTGTCATATATTTTGTCTACTATTTCTCAATTTCAATATAGACTTTTTCAAGACTCCCATGGTTTTCTGGTTCATTTTTTTCATTATTTTCGTAATCCGAGATAAGATATTTTTGTTTTGTTTTTCACTCTCTTATAACATTGTAAACAGAGTAGAAATAATGTGTTTTCAATGCACACTTGCATACAAAAATGAATAGTTGCGTACCAGACGTACAGTTTATGAAGTATGTGTAACATGTAAATTAATACCGAAATGTACACTTTTTTGTTGTTACGTAACCATTTTTTTCGTCTTGAATAACATGAGTTTAACTGAACTCAGTTTACAAATGCTTCAAGTGCTTTAAGTTCGTTCCTTGCTTTGAAAATAATTTGCTTTTGCGGTGTCCGTATGCTGGATACATGAAAAAGAAAACCCATTTTGGTAAAATACTTTTTATTTCTTTTACAATTTTTATAGCATTACGTTGTTGTTTTTTAAAACAGTTAAGGTTTAGTATTTATTTAGAGCTATTTATGTTTATGTATAAAACCTAGTCTGCTACTTTTCTCTCCTGTTTGTGTATGTTGCTTATATGGGATTCCCTTTTCGGTATGTGTTCACATTCAAAAAAAAAATCAGTAGAGCTATTACATACTGGATCATCAAGACTACTATGTGTGGCTTAAAAGTACAATACCGATTAAGACTCTCTTGGAGTCGTAAGAGGTGTTGCATCATATATTACTCTTCAGGCACTGACTCAATTAAACCGATTTGGCTACCTTTCTCTATTGTTTATGTATTTTGCTTCCAAGGGACCACCCTTTAAGTATGTTTATATGTTTTACTTTATGTTGAGATACGTTTAGACCAAGTAGATATAAAAATCGAACGGGAAAAACAGCATTGTAGCATTCAAGGACTACATTCAACTTTGTCTTGATCGACGTAATATACTCACCCTACAGACACGTTTTATTGATATTGAAAATGTGATCATTAGAATATAATGACTGTGCGAATTGTACGTCTCATTTGAAGGCTGGTTTTAATTTAAGGAGTAAAGGAACACTAACAATTTCGCAATTAGTTGCGGGAAAATTAATGTTTAGAATAAATCTAAACATCGGAACTGGTTTGTCAAGATACTTAATTTCTTTATTTGCATCCATCTCTGAAGCATACTGAGACTATCTGGTTAATCCACAATATCACTTTCTCACCGATTTTACAGAGAGTGACAGTGTTTGGTGTGTTTCAAGTTTCTACTATATCGTCAGTCTGTGAAACGGGTTCATGATCATCACGAGAATCTCATCATGAAGATGTACGTCAAAACAGACTATTGCTATGCAGGACTTGCTGCATGCTATGTTTAGCAAAATTGGAATATATGTGCGATATGTGGTACATGTACTTACACAGACGTATTGCCCAAATTGTACATTTAAACACCAAAAAAACTGATGAGTGTATTATGATTTACACCATTGTGCGTACTTCCGTACCCTATGTCAAAAGTTGGCCATTTACTGTTATTTCACGTGTGTTCAAATATGACATACGTTGGATACTGCTTAAAGCTATACACCCTATACTTAAGCCGCTTAAATACTTAGGCCTGTCTATATTTGTAAATATAGATATAAAACTCGAACAGGAAAAGCAGCAATTAATGACGACAGTCAATCACAAAACACATACAGAAACAAAGAACAAATTTAAAGATGAAAAAGGCCAAATAAGAGATCACAAACACCAAAGGGTTGACAACAGGGCTACCGCCTAGGAACGGTTAGTGGCGAAAAAGGCCGCTGAGGGTTTAAACCAGTTTCTTGGGTGCACCAAACCTCACACTTACCCTACTGTCATCCAATAAAACGAGATAGTGTAAATAAAGAAGTGCACGTTCACCACTTTATGATAAATTCGTGTATTTAATTGATCCTGTTGTTATTTATATTACTAGACATCTAGTAGTACCTGTACACGTGTAGCACAATACAGTCAAGGAAAAAATGTTTAGCGTAAATCAGACAAAGATTGTAAAACGACTCATGTTATATATGTTCTTACATGAAATGTACCTCGTTGCGGCATTCAGTATGTTGGACAAACTAGTAGATCATTAAAAGTTCGATTCCGTGAACACAAATACAGTGTTGTAAATCGTAAGAAATTAAACCCCAGGGAATTCTAAATAAATAGGAGAGGGAGCAGCTTATTTCAAAATGAATTCTATTTTGAACATGTTGTTCACCTGGGATGCAATTTAAAGCTAATGTGAAGATTAAACGAACAGACTAAAATGAAATTCGTTGCAGAACTTGCCATAAGCTCACTTCATACAAAGATTTAAAAAATATTCTGACAGACCTACCCTAATTGCTAAATTTATTTTAAAGTTTGAAAAATCAAACACAATTTCAGCTGCTGATGCCCTTTGACCATTGTCACATGATGTAAACACTGCAATGTGCTGGAGGAATGTATGTTGGTAACATATACACCACCTGTAAGAGACAACCGTAGCTTAGTTAGTCAATATTCATATCAGATGTGCTGTAGAACTTGTTTGCAAAATTACACTTGCAAATTGAATTTGATTAATTGTCTTACCTTAGATCACTCAAAAACCCGTTATCCTTTCCAAAGAACTTTCACAATAATCACAACAAGAGTTTGTTAAATGCAAATAATAAAAAAACTTGCTCTCTTAATTATTTTCATTTTGACTTTGAAATTATTTTTTTCTACTATCAGTTTCATTTTGTCTTTGAGCTAAGGTGTATCTGTTTCACCATCACTTATGACCCGTGTTGGCATGGTTAGGTATGTTTGGGCACAAGTTCCTGACTAGCCCCAACACACAATCAGTTTTGTCAAACTGTCAAAAGATGCAGTTCCTCCACATGTCTGTCTTCATCATTATTGTCCTCATCTCCTGAAGGGCGATTTTGATATGGATGAGGCTGATTGTCATCGACATTAGTACCAGGAAGAGTAACTGATGAAATGCCAGATGCAACATGTTCCACAACAATATTTTGCTGTTTATTAGTGTCTTCATTTATACCCAGTGTTTTCTGTTGCTCTGTCTCAAATGACCAATCTGATGATATAAATGCCTCATTAAAATCCCAATTATTATGAATAAAGAAGTAAAACACAGTCCAAAATTATTCTTCTGTAATATTCAGTAACTGTTGCACTTCAGCTGCTCTGCCATCCTAACTACATGTTATATTTAGCTATCTAGTTATTAACATTCTTCACACACAGGGCTATTCACAGATTTTACTTATTATATAAGCAGGCCGATATACATGTACGATGCAAGAGCCATGCATGAAATAATATTTTTATGTTTAAGTTGGATTTTCCTCTGTGATCTAGCTGATTAAAGTTATATCAGCAATTGACATAATTGATTAAAAGAGAGAGGGAGGGAGGAAAATAAAATGTGAACCTTTAACATTACAAATGTATAGCCTTATCATACTATGAAAGCAAATAAGAACTATGCAACTTGATAGAGAGGTAGACCTGTTGTTCTAATTAATTACCTTGTGGAGTGGGCACCAAATTGATATTTGCACCAAATTGATATTTGATATGCTTGTGTATACTAAAGAAATATAAACAGATCGGACAGGGAAAGTAGCATTCAAGGAGGACAGTCAGCCACAAAACACAGAAACAAACACGCAAACAGACAAACAAGAAGGCAAAAGTAATAATAAATGCAAACGACATCACAAACACAAAATGTTTGACAATAGGGATACCGCCTTGGAACGGTCAGTGGCAAAGTAGGCCACTGGGGGTTTAAAAAGGGTGCATTTGCTTATAAACGTAACTTCAGTTTTAGTGGTTAATATGTGTCAACAGGTCATACTTTGCTAGTTATGAACTGTATTATTTCATATATGTATAGTAACTAAACAATATTTATATTTGTACAATGTAACAATCCTCAATTAGAATTGATTGATTTCGAAAGCTTTGGCTTTTCATGACATTTAATTATGGAGTTAAACCCATATAGCAATGTTAGATTGAAAGAAACAGTGAAATATTGCACGTCAGAAGAAAAAGAAAGTGGACTCTGGTTCACCAATGAAGCGTCGTAACATTAGACGAAAGTTAAAAGAAAAGCAAAAATGTGTTTGGTACTGTTAAGTGTTATGTTCAAACTGAACAAGAACATATAGTTATCAAATATTCATCACTATGTATCTAAAATGTGTAAACAGGTTTGACAGTATGAAAATCAATACTCTATGCTGGTCATAGATATTTATTATAGTGGAGATGGACACTTACTCTCTCTAGAGCAAATACTGCAGTATGTTTACAAATACAACAGCTTACTCTCTCTATAGCAAATACAACAGCTGACTGCTGATTAGGAACGCCTATAACTAGATCCGACCGAACGCTGCGTTTTAAACAAATTAATGTTTGGCGAAAATGTTGATATAAATAATTGACATTTGTTAATTATTTATATCAAAATTTTTGTCAAACAGACATACATTTAACATGCCAGCAGGTGTAAGTTTTGACTTTATTGTGTGGGACATCGAGGAGTAAAGGAGTTTCTTTTTACATCGACACCGATGAAGAAAGTATTTACTTTTAAAGAAAGTCGACAATAAACCTTAATTGGTTCGACACGAGGGACATACAGGAGCTATAATGCTGTTACATGAAGACATATGCAAAGCTGTTACATGAAGACATATGTAAAGCGTTATTACATCATTTATAAGTGATGTTTTATAAATAACCGGTACAACGAACACTTCCAAATCGTATTAAAGAAAGCTAATAAAAATGCATCAAATTAGAAATTTAGAAATAGACCAACACGATAAATACAAAAAAATATTGCAGTCCCGGTTTGATTGAGACTGTTCTTGAACGGTAGTGAAAAGTATTTGCTACCGCTCAAACCATCTACCCCCGGGTTGAGCAGAAATGGTAATGGTAACTAAACTAAATGTATTTGTCTTGTCATTTTATATTTTAATGTATCTTTAATTGGAATGCCGGATCTTATGTTTAACGGCTAAAACACTTAAATTTCATCGGAATATATCAATTAACACAATTTCCAGTACACTGAATGATAAATGAAAAGGTTAAACGATGTGACAGTTACCAACTAATTCTTCCATTTTTCGTTAGATGAAAAATGTCTTCATGTCTATGCCGAAACAATGTCCTCCAGCCATATATTATCTTGTTGTGCTAGGTTCCGTGCTGGGATATTTGTTTAAATCCCTACTTTCCAGGACTTCTACACAGGAAGCAGACTGACACCTACGTGGTTATTTTCCTTTATTAATTCAAGTTTAGGCAGTCAATAATCGTGAATGTTTACTAAATCTTCAAATGTCGGGAAAAGATTTTTATGCACGTCGAGTAGACTACAAACGTGCGTACAGATGCACGAGTATATTATAGCTGACATTGTTAACAACTGGAATCTTGAACTTTTATTTGAACATGTATAAACTTGTTATATTTTGTATATTTCTATGTATTGACTGATTTCCATTTTTAGACTGTTTGCATGACACAGTGTCATCTGGGATTTTAGGTTATTTCCGTTTTTTTAATATGATTTTAACGCGACAAAAACGAATTGCAAAAATAAGAAATCAGGCAATATGGAGCAAGATTATTTCAAATTTTAAAATAAACAATAACAAATAGTTTGAAACAGTAAGCTTTTTTTAAAATTTCTCCAAACTTTGGAAATACCGATGACAATGAATCCGATAATCTCCCAAAACCAACACGTATATCCTCTGCATATTGAGGGTTCAGTGCACAACTATTGTATCTCCTTCTTTATTCATATGTAGTTAAAATAGTTTTGCACTGAACCCTTGATATATTATATTGTATTCGCAGAGTGGCTATTCGTTTACATAGTTATGTTTGTGGTCAATAATGTTTTACTCACAACAGGACGGTGTCTTCTTGTAGCATTGAGCTCAATGCTCGCCCAACTGGAATACCACGCCGTAGACTCACACTATTATAGGCCATTCAATCACCGCTTACTGACACCGGCCCGAACACGCCCCACTGGAATACCACGCCGTAGACACACTCTATTATACTCCATCCAATCACCGCTTACTGACACCGGCCCGACCACGCCCCACTGGAATACCACGCCGTAGACACACACTATTTTACTCCATCCAATCACCCTATACTGACACCGGCCCGACCAGTCTAAGAACTACTCTTTATATGATGTACGTCACACAAAAGAGCTACACGTACCCTTTTGGTGCGATATTTGAAATTTATCTTACCCTTTACAAGCTAAAATGGTATCAACAAAGGACAAGTTAATTGTTGTTTTTAATAATATTATATAATTATATAAACATTCGGAATTCTAACTAGAAGAACGAATACAGTGAAGCTATTTACAAAACAAAACAAAACTGTAAACAAAGCAAAGCATGGAATTTAAACAAGAAATAAAGGAAGGAAGGAAGGATTACCTAAAATCCAGACCACTTTAAATAACCATGAAATTCGTCAGAAATTTATCACAAAACGAACTTTTATTGCCTAGTGACCGTTCCAAGTCTGTAACCCTGTCTTCACCACACTTTGCGTTGTCTTTTTCATTTTATAGTTAATTTGCTCTTCATCATCACGGTTAAGGTCAGGATTTTTTATATTCATATCAACATCATATTTGTGTTGTACTTATAATGGCTATTAATGCTGCGTAGCGTGTTAGAAAATACAGCCTGGTGGTGTTTATTTTTGACAGATTCCCATTTTATTGGGACGACACAATGGTAAAAGTGAGATTTGGAGCACCCTAGAACCTGGTTTAAACACCCAGCGGCCTTTTTGTCACTGTCCGTTCCAAGGCGGTAAACCTGTTTTTACCACTTTTCATGTTGTGTATTTTACGTCCTGTCCTAATAGTCATCAAACTTCTGAGTACAATAATCGGACACGACTCAAAATTTCAATATTTTAAATTCCACATAAAATCAATTTTACAAGCAAATTACTATATTTACTTACAGAAACGAGTAATTGTAAAGGTAATGTAACCGAAAATGTCTGAAAATCACAATTTTTACTCATACTTTTGTGTTGATAGGGTTTGCAAAAAGAAATGAGATTTTAAGTCTGAGTCTGATTCTTTGCTTAAAAATTTGATGAATTTAGCCCCTGACTCATTGCATGTTTAATTTGCACATTTGATTTAGTTGGTGGGATAGTGCGGACCGACGGTGTCACGTGTGTCACGTGGGTGCTGTGGTAAACCACTTTCGATCGTCTATCTTTTTGCGAACTATTTCAATAAAGAACATTAGACTTAATGAATATTGAGTTCTGCTCAAGCCGGGGCTAGTGGGCGTGAACGGTAGCAAGCATATTTCACTACCGTTCATGAAAATCTCAATCAAACCGAGGCTGCAATATTTCGTATTTATCGTGTTCGGCCGTTTACAAAGGTCAACTTTTATACTCGTTTAAGTATACTTGCTGTATTAATGTGATTTCCGCCTTTGATTGTCCCTCCCAGTAATTTCTTTTCACCTTATATACATAACAGGACCATGGTATAAAACCATACTCATGACAGCTGTAATTTAAAAGCATCCAACTTGCTGACACAGCTTGGAGACTTATAAGACGGGAAAATAGACAAAGTTATAAGATATTATAGTCATTTAGCTGAGCCATTCAGAATGTTTCTCACTGAACAAATTGTATAAGTAGATCAAACGTAGGCAGTTGACTGTACCAGTACTTATTATCATTATTATACCTCATACAACACGCTCCTGTTAATCCCTATATAGGCAGGTCATTTTAGCCTTAAATATAGCCTAAGGTAAAAGAAATTGGCACAGAAATTATTTTTACTGATCCTGGTTCGAAACAATATACAAACAAATATATCCAAAGTCCTCATCTCAAATCATGTGCTAAATATGATTTTTTGGGGTAAAAAGTCAAAAAAGTGAAGAAAATCACTATTTTCTGGAATAAATTTATATCCATTCAGAATATTAGTAAAACATGTATTTATATATGAAATGTTATTGTTAATATTACATAATATTAAGTTTAAATGGAAAAAAAGTATAATTATATATCAAAACCTGTTTTTGGGTCCAAAAACTTTTTCTTTCTTTTTTAAAAATATATTTTTTTAATGGTTTTAGGATAAGATTAATAAAAAAAAGCATAAATTCAAATAAATTGTCACTGACATTATTTTAACTGATTATGGTTCCCAAAGATATAGAAAACAGTATGTCCAAAATCCTCCTCTGAAATCACATTCTAAATATAATATTTTTGGGGTAGAAAATTGTAAAAATGAAGAAAAATCGCTGATTTTAGGAATACACCAAGTATAAAATCAAAATCTTTTTTTCTTGTAATCAATTTCCGTACTAACTAAATAATACTTGTTCAAGTCGTTTCGGCATATATATATATATAATTATGTTAGGATTGTTGAGTCCAGCAACACTTCATGTGTAATCAGTAGACTTCAAACTATAATCTTAGTTGTCATAGACATAGAAGGTTAGGTATGTTGATTTATCAGTTTGTATTTTACATGTAGCCAACGGAACTCACTTTAATCACTGTCTATTTCGGGTCGTGCCGAATTCTCACAACTTACTCCTCTAGACCAACAACTACTGCAATCTAATCCCATTTTCTTACAACTACAGCTGGTCGTTTTGCATCCTGTTTTGCACGAGCATCTTATCACCTTCAGAAGGAATTCCGGGGCAGGTGATTTGTCCATTTTAAGCGGCTTCATGGAGTGATCTTGTATTTACCAGCCCCATTCAACCGGTATTAACCCATCGTCATTACCTTTCCAGTCCTGTATTTGATAAAATACCCGTAGACTATGATACTTTGCAGCCCCTGATGAAAGGGGTAACATTTTGGGGTCTACAAAACTTGTGCTTTTGGCAACCTTTTCGGCGAATTTATGAACACGTAGTTTGTCCAGTCCTTCTCGCGAATTACTCTTATATAGACACAGTAATGCAGTCTCTCCAGATGCAATAATGTCCCCTTTAGATACTTCGTTTGGTGTTTTGTTGAACATATCTGCAGCCAGATGAAATTCCGAGTTGTTTTCATACGTTTTCAGAACAGTACCCTTCCCAAGTCCATATATCCTTGATGTTGTGTCGCAGCCAAGAATTGCATGAAGAAACAGTATATTAGAGCATATTTCTTCACCCAATCTACGTTTTGTGTCTTGAATGTTCCATACTGTGCTTTTCCGTATATGTACCTGTTCCTTCCGAAGTGTTTCCGTATAGTAACCCAGCAGTATCAACAGATATGTATCATCTCCAACTAATGACGTCTGCGTTGTTAAGGAGTAGGTCACAGCTGTCTTTACCATAAGAAGATCCGCATCGTCTGAAGAGTGTACAGTTTCAATACCCGCATTTTGCAACTTATCACTTAGAAGATTAATAAATCTTTGTTTGTTTTTCTTGTTTGTGAGGAACTTACTTTTCTTTCCTCTCATGATCATTGTCTCAGTGAATTTAACTTCCGTCCCAACGCAACCCCTGTTCGCCTCAGATGTGTTGTGTCTTTAGTACTTGGAACATCGTCATATCCATCAAATACCAAAGTCGCTTTTCCATACTACTTTGTAACATGCTCCACATACACATCACATATTTGACCATAGCTGTTAGATTTTGGCCTAGAAATCCGTTGCAAAAGGCAACCACCATCAAGTATATATTTCATTTCACCAGTGGGTCTTTCACTGTGGTTTTACTTTATCTCGTATAGCTTCTGCCAATGCTGGCTTATCCGCCTCTCTCAGCAAGTGCGGGATTTCAAATATTGCTGGAGGGTAAGTGCATAACTCATAAGAGAATAGCGAATCCAGTTTGTCTTCTGGGAGTGATTCTTGCCGCAGAAACAAGCCGTTGAAATAATAGTTGCGAGTCTACCTTGTCAACGTCATCGCCTATTTTCATACCAGCCGTATCCGACATTGTTTTTACTTGATCTTTTCGCTTGAAAGCAAAATCCGTAATAGTGCTTCCAGCCATTTTGTCTAGAATCTTGATCCCAACAGCTTTCGCATCATCTACATTGACAGAACCATCAGAAACAACACCACTTGATATACTTTTTAGCTCAGGATCCTTATTAAAGGGGTTTCTTTCACTGAGATATTCTATTAGAATGTTCGTGTCTTTCTTGTCTCTCTGTTGCCGTGCGTTTGAATATCTTTATGCTGGTCACTGGTGATGAATTCTGTTACTGATACTTGTTGCATAGCTTCGCTGATTTCTGAGCAAGCGGGGCGAGAAAGTTCCCACAGCGTCCTCTGTGTTTGTCATTTCCCTTTCTCGTGTTAGCCCACCAGTTGTTTTCAAACTTCTCATGAGCATTTGTTCTATGACGAAATCATTCAAGAGTCCTGCCCAAAATCGATTGCTTTGTCTTAGTACATGATACCCCTCCATAAAGTACCTGTACACATCAGGACTACTTGTTTCTAATGCTAGCATGTTTGCAAGGTATACGTGTGCCGACCGCATATAAGTTGTGGTCAGATGCTGTGAAATAGAGTAACATATCTAATACTGCCTGTAAATGGAGCTTCTAGTTGCCAGATCGTTCTGCCTTAAAAAATCATATCAACCATCTCCAAGTATTGAAGCCACAATCTTGATGTGCGACTTTGTTTTAAGTTACTACGGTGCATATCTACTCTCTCTTTTATGCGCTCTACTACAGCAGATGAAAATGCAGATTCAACATCTAACTCACCTGCAAGAACCTGATCAAACACAGTCAATGCACACTCGATATCATTGTCAGTGCCTATTCATTCATGTCTATATGTTTCTTCAGCAAACAATTCTTCTGTCTCGATTAGGTGATTTTCCGTGTCTACAGATACGTTAACTTGCTCGTCAGAGGTACTTTCCTTCTTATTTGTTTCCAGTCCAACATTACATGTCTCATCATTTTCAGAACCACCTTTGAACTCGGCTCCGTCATTTGTTTCGTCATCTTCAATTTCACCACTCGGTTTGTTCTTACGTATGTCAATATTAAAGACTTCGGCGGCCATTAACGAATACAGGGCCATATCTACAAGGCTGTGGCCTCTAACTGCTCGTGATATGGCTTTGCCTGTTAGCATGTGCATAACAGCATTATCCGCATATATTGTTTCTATCAGTTCTGTTAACCCCGAGTCTGTCATTATATGACCAATACAGCCTAGGAAACTCATTTCCATGTGCAGTCCTCCCAATCTGAGCACAATGTGTCACAGGTCGCTGTTACTAGGTTCTGATAGAACGATGTTCAAGGCTTTCCACCATAGAGGTTGGTCAAATGTGAGGATTGGCGTTACCGCGTATTTCTTAGCCTGGTCATTTATAAAATGCAATGTTGAGTAGACACAGGTTTCATCACTCGGGCTAATATGTGTTGCTTCACATCTATAACAACAATCTTATTAAGCAGCACACAGATCTGTTACTACCTTTAAAATTATGTTTTATCATATACATACTTGTCATCTATGTAACTGTATAACAAGCTCCATCAAGTCACTGGATTGGTGTTTACCTCAGTACCAAAACATGTGTTGTCAAAAAAAGCGGCAAACTTTTAAGGAAAGGTACTCTATCAAATCAAACACATTTTAATTAAGGGAGATTATCTGAAATATTTTATCTACAAATCTACTGTTATGACCAATCTAAAACATTTAGTGAGATCAAACAAGTAGACCTATTATAAAAAGTTGGATATCTTACTTAATTTAACATTAATACGTAAATATCATTATAAAATTATGTTCCCAAAAATCGTTGATTTTTTCCAATTTTTTTTAAACTTTCAACCTCAAAATAAGTACACTTTCAACTTGAGTTGTGAATTGTATTTTAGATATCTGATAGAGAACAACATAAATAGTAAAATACAAAAACAAAAATATGATATTTACACACAGATTTAATTTAAGTATTTTATCTCCAAAAATCCGTGATTTTATCACTTTTTTCACCATTTTATCCCAAAATTGAGAGTCTGTCTATTTATTTGGTCAAATTGATCATACATTCTGATTGTCTTGTCTATTACAAGCATTATTTACAATATAACTGTATTTTTTATTGTTTAATTATATATTTTTTTAATTATTCACAAAAAAGGTGATTTTTTCATTATTTTACATCTTTTTGCCCCAAAATAACATATTTAGCACGTGATTTGAGATGAGGACTTTGGATATATTTTTTTCCATAATTTTTGGAACCAGAATCAGTTAAAACCATTTCTGTGCCAATTTCTTTTACCTAAAAGTGTATTTTTACTGCTCTAATAGCCGACAATGTGCAGTTTAATACTATTTGACGCGAGTGCGCTATTTCAGAGTAAAAGTAAATCGCAGGGTGATATTAAAAACATGTCGCCTGCGCAGCTTTGGTGCGCGTTGGAATGCGTTATGTTTCCGCGAGTAAGGTGAAATTGCTATTTGTAACTCATCAAAACTGGAAAAGTACTTGAATGATTTCAATAAACTTCACTCATTTTATTAGCTACGTTATTTCCAAGTTTTGCATAACCTTGTGATATAAGTTTTTGTAAAAAAAAACAATATCCGGCAAAGTGAAATATGTACTGAAAATGACCCGGGTGACCCCGTACTACCTATCACCTTCGCATGAATGTGATATTAATATGTCGCACATATTAAAGTTCGCTTCTTCCTTTGTATAGATAGCATATCCGCGATATAAGATATATGCATTGGGTGTTTTCAAAAGAAAATAGCCTTTGTTTCAATTATGTGAATTATGTTTGACTTGTGTGTCACGTGTTCAGTGTGTTCATATTTTTTTCTCGATGACCGAATCTTGTTAAACAGTTGCCTCGCATTTGCTATATGGCCCACCTAATATTACTTTTTGTTTTGATATTATTGTCTCATTAACATCAACTATGTCCCATTGCGACCTAACCAAAAAGAAACCGCGTATGAATTATACATTGCTTCCACGTGATACCTCCAACAATCCAATGAAAATACTATCAGTCTAAATAGTGTACTTTCAGAGAGATTTATTAATATGTTGCTATCTTTTCAAATGCTTAAAACAAATACAGTTGTGTTTGTTTAAAGCACCTGTATTCAACCAAACCATATCTGTGATGTCTGATGCGTTTTAAATCGTCTAACGAAAAGTTCATTTGTTTTCAAAGCACTATATTGATTTCAGCACAAGCCTTGCAAAATATCTTCATTTAAGTATGTTTTATATGCATTTTGCATGCATATAGTAACGAAGTATTGTATACAGACAAAGAAAGATAAAAGTATCGGACAGGGAAAGCACATTCAAGGACGACAGTCAACCACAAAACACAATAACAAACACGCAAACAGACAAACGAGAAGGCAAAAGTAATAAAAAATGCAAACGACATCACAAACACAAAAGGGTTGACAATAGGGCTACCGCCTTAGAACGGTCAGTGGCAACAAAGGCCACTGGGGGTGGGAGGGGGGGGGGGGGTTAAACCGGTTCTACGGTGCACCAAACCTCACATTTACCCTACTGTCAACCCATTAAAACAGGACAGTGTAAATAAATCCCCGCCATGATCTAATCTCTAACCAACAAGGCAGCATCAATAGGCAACACATACGACTAATCTTGTATTTCAACTGTATAATACAACTTGGCTGTTAGTTTTAATAAGCACGCAACATGCAAGAAAACTTCGATCTTGTTTTGCAAGTCTAATTACCAGTTAGTGAACTAAATAATATTGACACATGCTTTCACATAAATACATGCTGTGACATGCATTTAAAAATGGAAAATTTAGAAAATGTGTTTCGTCAGCCCAGAAACTATGACGTTAGTTAGTTATTTGAAATTGGTAAATGTCAAATGAAAATTGTTTTCCTTTTTAAATTTTGAGATCGACTGCTATTAGTGTCGTCTAACGGATATTATCGGCTATTTAAACATGCTTAATAAGATTCTTTAAATTATTAATAGCTGGAATGTAGGAAGCGAAAACGACATTTCTGCGGGCATTTATAAATTATTCAGATAAAATTCATGTTCCACGTCTAGAACAATTTCCTAAATTTCCTTATTGAAGGAGGAAAGACTGGAAGGGAGACAGTATGGTGTCTGGAGTATCAGGCCCTCACTAGCAGGAAGCTGCTGTAATGGGCACTGACTGGTTATCTATAGCTCCGCCCACCATTACCCTGTGAGCGAATGTGGCCGCTATGATACTCTACGATAAACATGTTAGTTTGTATGTAACCTTGTAGCAGACTGGTGTTATGTATTTGAATGATTTTTTTTTCTCACATTACATTAAATACAATAAATGATCACTTGTTAAAAAGAAAAAAAAACAGGGAAGAAAGTATCATAAACGTTTATGGTTTGGAAAATGTTAATGTTGATCAACTGTAAAAGGTATCATTGTGTTAGAATTTATAAATGCATGCACGTTTTAAAATGTTTGATTATAGGAGGGATGTAATGGGCACTGACTGGTTATCTATAGCTCCGCCCACCATTACCCTGTGAGCGAATGTGGCCGCTATGATACTCTACGATAAACATGTTAGTTTGTATGTAACCTTGTAGCAGAATAAACGTAGTAAACGAATCCCTCGTTTGGGTTTATATTATATACTTATCCCTGTAATAGGGTCCGTACTTTCAGACTACAAATATACTTTGTAGAACATTACAGCTGCATTGTCGTATTATTTTTAATTGGATACTGTTAAGACTGAATCATAAACCACTACTTTAAAATGTCAATAAATAGTGTTGCATCGATGTTATTATCTCAATCTGTAACCGCATGTTATTCTATGATTAGAACTTTCGTAGTGAGCTTTTTTCTATCAAAATAGACGTTTATAGTATTGTGTGAGTGTACATCGTTCAACGGGACGCATATTTTGAAATGGTTAAACGTTTATCCATTTTATATATCGTGAAGAGATACAAAATGTAAAGTATTTATAGCGCCAACTTATACCTATGTTACACCAAAGTTAAACCGGATGCGGAAACGCCATACTCTATTAGCTAGCTAATTCCTACTAGAGACGCTGCGGCAAATATAACGATGTCGACCTTGGTTGCCCGACACAAAGGACTGTTCAGTGAACTCTAGCCTAACCTTCGGCCATGTAAAAGTAGCACAGTAGGCCTAGTAGAATCCCGGATTTCTCTGTAATTGCTTCCCTCCCTCTCTCTCTCTCTCTCTCGCTCGCTCGCTCTCTCATTTTCTCTATCACGGAGAAGTTTTAACTAAAACATTCAATTCATGCATTCTCGAGCCAAACACAGCTGGCTTGCGGAAGGTCAGTGGTTCTACTCAGGTTCACGCCCATGTATGAACATTGTCCGGAGAGGTACCTGGGGTCTTCCTCCACCAATGGAAGCTGGAAAGTCGCCTTATGACCTTAGCTGTTGGTGCGGCTATAAAATCCAATTACATTCAACACACAGTGTAACTTACCTCTTAGATATTACAGATTTAAAGGTTGCAATTTTAGGCATTCCAGCTTTTGCTGTATCTTGTTTAGTGACTCTACAACTACAACACACTTATTTCGACCACCGCAAAACGGTACTATAAAACCGAACTTTGATAAAGGCCGTCAGTAGTATCTGCTCGTTTCCTTATAATTTGTATAACAGTGGTCAACGACTGACTATAATGAAATGCGAATTATTTTATAAACTGGTCGAACGACAAATTCATGTGTACACACTTGTAAA
>JAWPHD010022096.1:0-26222 GCA_037043455.1 Cyrtodaria siliqua
TATATAAATTTGAGAAATGAAAGTAGACAGGGTATGAAATTGCAAGGGGTAAAAATAGTGTTGACCTTTGACCCGGTGTTACTATACAACTGAAGAAATGTTTCTTAGAAGGTATTAAACCCCCTATTTCCTTGTTGATGTTTAATAGCAGACATGTTTATTTGCATGATAAAGTAAGTTTCCCAGAATTCTAACGAGGTTTGAGTTTTTAAAAGGTTGTCAACATTCTAACTTTACTATGGAAGGGCAATGGAGACTCATTTACGCTATTATAACCTTAATTTCCATAACCGAAACAACTAAACCGGTGGTACGATTCACCCTAACGGACGGAAACGGACCGTAACGGAGATGAAACACCGGAACGGACCGGTGTCGCGTGGTAACACACACCCTACTGATAGTCCACGCGTGTGAATTTAATGTGGCGTTGGCGTGGTAGCACACATTTGAATGAAAAAGTATCTATAACTTATGAAAACCGTTTTCTTGCTAAAGAAATTCACTCCATATCTAAAAAAATTGCACATAACGAACAATTATTTCGACAAATGCTATGATAAACGAGAAATAAGCTTTTTAACGACTCACTATCAATGGATTTTTTCTTTACACGTTCTGCTGAAATATTATCTATAATTTATAAAAATCGTTTCTTTCTACAGAAAATTATCCACATGGTAGGGAAGACATACATTTAAGACATATAATCCAATGGTACATTGATGAATACTATATTAGATGAGAAATAACCTATTTTGTAAAGACATCATATTAATTGGTATTTGTTTGCTTAAACAAGTGTGTTTGTGTACACTGATTCGTACATTATAGCATTCGTCTTAAAAAAACATAGTATTCAGTGTGTTACTTTTTTTCTGTCAGAAGAATATCATTTTGTTGCATCAAACAAATGTATAGATTTATTCAAGTAGAAATACGATTTTTTTTATGCCTTTATTTTAATTTCCTATTTGAGTAGTGTCGAATAGTGTGAGAATAAGGTAAGTGTTTTAACACTTACTGCGTTATAGGAAACAATATCTACATAGTACACATATATATGCACGATTTTTAATTATTTATTTATTTTTTAAAAGTGTACATACTGATCGATCATAAATTCTAGTTTCCAATTATTCCTAAAGATCACACGTACTTCCTTTTGTTTCTTCGTGTTAGAATATTTGTACTTATAAACAGTCTAATGTATTCATGAACACTTACAAGACACATCTAGAATGTTGAACTAATAAAAAAATGGTAAGTGGCCAAATGCATTGTATAATTTATTTAAAGATATAAAAACATCTATTTCAATAAAAGTGCCTGCTTTTTCTCACCTCCTCGACAAATGTTTTCACAAGAACGGCTTCTACCCGCAAATGTCCAATCAAGCATGATTAATTACAGGATAATAATTCTATTTAGAAATTTAACATGTAAGTAGTAAGTAAGTAATATTGTATTAAAGTGTCACATATAAAATACAGTTACAATTGCAAACAGTATACAACATTGTTATTTGATAACCTGCCATCATAGGCATATGAAACACTATAAAACACAATTGTACATGTTAAAACATAATAAAAGATACAAATGTATTGCATTAAATATATTCAATAATTAAAGCTATTATTTAGTATTCGTTTACACATAATTTACATGAAAACTACAATTAAATTCCTAACTCTCATTATTTAAAAAAAAAAAAAATTTATTTTAATTACTTTTATAACACAGTTATGCATTTTTACAATGCTAAAGAGCGTCGTTTATACATTTTAAAAGTACTTTTGCTAATATGTGCTGTAGCATATCACAGTCAATTAAGAATGCTAATTTTTTAGTTGATAAAAACAGCAAAAACCTGTTTTCAGCTTGATATTCTGCATTAAAAAGTTCATATATAATATCTGAATAAAACTCGCAGTCAATCAAAAATGAGTTTCATCCTCGATTGTTGATGTTACAATATTTACAAACTCGTTCAGGGACAGTTTTTTCGGTCGAGAAATCCCCTGTTTCAATTGATAAGGGTAGATTATAGACAAGGGCGTAGTAATGATTTTAGGTTGTACGCACACAAATAAATTTTAGGTTAAACATCGTAGATGCGAATGTTTTAGAGTCGTGTTGTATTCCACCCCTAAACCCCTACCCCTACCCCGCCCCCTCTCAGATAATGCAAAATCAAGCCCTCTGCCTTTATATGTATATACATTTTTAAAACAACACGAAATCATACCAAAACAGTAAAAATAAACGTAGTTTAGGTGTGCATCTAGGTGTACGAAAGAAATGAAAAACGAATGTAACATTTTCAGTCATTAATATCACACTTCCAAACCTACCCTCTCCATAAAGTGAGTACAAAATAATTGAAAAATAAAGCTTTATTTAGATTGTACAAGAAATACAAAGAAACTCGTCAGATTACAACATTTTCAGTACATGTGTATATTTTTTTTTTTTCTGAGAGAACCCCACCCACCTCTCATACACACAGTGTGTGAGGGAGCATCAGATTGAAGCGTTTTAGGTATATGTTTTTATTCAAGATTTCTCAGAGGAAGATATCCCCCAACCCACACCACACCACCCCATTCCGCCCACCCACTTCGACTAAATTACGCGCACCCAATTCCAGGCCTGATAGTATACACTATTATATCTTTGTTTAACTTGTATTGATGATGACAATGCTTAGCTTTGAATGAAGTAAATTATAAATAGTGTCTTTATTTCTATTAACAGGTATCAAGTATATGAATCTCATTAAAATCAGACCCTCTATTACTCTACGATACTCTACGCTATAAGCGAAGAGTATCAAGAGTATCAAAGTGTAATTAGGATTTGATGTTAAGGAGACTGATAAAATAGAAATCTACTTATTATAACACTATTATAGCTTGACGATAACTATAACTTATTCGTGTTGTAATTATTTAAATGTTGAAGTTTGAACTCTGAAGTCTGAAGTGTGAACTCTGAAGTCTGAACATTTAAGTCTATACTTTGAAGTCTGAAATCTGAGGTCTGATATCTGAACTCTGAACTCTGAACTCTGAAGTTTGAACTCTAAAGTCTGAACTGTGAAGTCTGAAATATGAACACTGAAGTATGAACTTTGAAGTGTGAAGTTTAAAGTCTGAACTCTGAAGTCTGAAATATGAACTCTGAAATCTGAACTCTCAAAGTCTGAACTCTGAACTCTGAATTCTGAAATTTGAAGTGTGAAGTGTGAAGTATGGAGTCTGAAGTATGAACTCTAAAGTCGGAGTTGAATTAAATTACCACGAATAAGTTTTCGTTGTCGTCAAGCTTTTGTAGAGATCTATATTGTATATACAAAGTCAGTAACATTCTCATAAAGAAAATGTTATAGGTCCAACAGGAAGAGTCGCATTCACAGAATACAGTCACTCCAACAAGTATTACAACGCGAAGGTGATTCAAAAGCACATCACAAACATATAAGGGTTGACAACAGGGGTACCGCCTTGGAATGGTCAGTGGCAAACAGGACCACCGGGGAGTTTAAACCGGATCAAGTGTGCACCAAACATCACTCTTAACCTGTCATCATCCATAAACAACAGGACAGTGTAACTAAAAATAATCCCCGCCAAGTTAGCCCCTTACATTTGAGAAAGCTTAGCTATGAAACACAGACATGTTCATGTCATATCAAAATATAACCTAAGACGTTAATCTCATATGTACGGTGTCCTGTTGGGGCCAGATACAATGTCGCAGTGTCGACAATGCGACGCCCGACAACGTGACATCGCGACATCGCGATACGGCAATGCGACTTTGCGATATGACAACTCGACATTGCGATACGACATCGCGAAATTGCGATACGACATCGCGACAATTATATCGTAATGTCGCGATGTGGTTGGCGACATTACGACAATATGACAAGTATCTATGGAATTCCGTTAGGGCCATCGCCTTTCAATGTGTTGATCTGAAACGCGATACTCGATAGTACGATGATGAAAACGCGAAATCACGAAACTACGATAACGAAAACGCGATAACACGATGATGATAACGCGATACTACGATAACGAAAACGCGATAATACGATAGTACGATGATGATAATGCGATATACTATCGTGTTTTCACCATCGTACTGTCGCGTTTTCACCATCGTAATATCGTGATATCGCGTTTTCGTTATCGTAGTATCGTGATTTCGCAATTTCATTATCATACTATCGCGTTATCATCATCGTACTATCGCGTTATCATCATCGTACTATCACCATCGTACAGTATTTACTAAACCACATTTGCTATACTTGACATTTTTCATTTTATATCACTGAACTCATCATGAAAGATCTTGTTCAGTTCGTAGTTTCGTGATTTCGCGTTTTCATCATCGTACTATCGAGTATCGCGTTTCAGATCAACACATTGAAAGGTGATGGCCCTAACGGAATTCCGTAAGTATCAAACAAAGAAATTAAAGTTATCAGAAAAAAAAGTTACTTACCTTACCTAACAAAACTGATGACGCAAAACATGACCTTGACCTTGGCATTGGCGGACATCGAGTTGTCGTATCGCAATGTCGCACTGTCGTATCGCGATGTCGCGATGTTGCGTTGTCGGGCGTCGCATTGTCGCCCACGACAATGCGACATCGTGTCTGGCCCCAACCGGACACCGTACATATATATGTACTCGATGACTTGTCTGACGTCAGCGTATGAAGGGGTAAACCGCAAAGTGCACGACAAAACGGAGTGAAAGACATTCAACAAACGTTTCCCGCCTTAAAGGATTTAGGAAGACGTTACAGAGTCCACCGCCCGTCCGGTCAATCAAAGAGAAAAGTATAATTGCAAACTGTAGAAGGGTCTACTACGGTGTCCGGTTGGGGCCAGATACAATGTCGTATTGTCGTTATGTCGCCCACGACAACGCGACATTCTTTCAATTGCATGGAAACGTTTAAGGGTCACCAGTTGTTGCGTTAATTACCTCCTTATAGACTTCGAAATTGGCGGGTTGTTGCATTGTTTCGCGTCTACTCGACCCCATTTTCTCAACTTACGGCGTATTTCTCCAACCATTTGGACTTGAAAGAATGCAACTTAGTACGATTTATCTTCACATGCCAGAAAGACTGAAGTCGACATTTTCGTCATATAAATAAGTTTAGTTGCTGTATGCAGTCTTAACTAGTTATATTTCAATATGTCGATAAGAACTTTGACGACTTAATCAAATTTATATGGAAACTACGGAAGCGTATTCGTGCCTCGTCTTGTTGGGTTATAGTGAATTTCTCATTTTAAACTATCTCGAGCTGTTACGATATATGTCTATATATCGATATATTTGTGTCGACAAAACACGTTGTAATTCAATAAATGCAAAACAAATACGTTGAAATGGTTCTTTATTTTACAATAAATCGTTTTTAATGAACTTTACATTATTTTATTTTCTATATATCACGTTGAAACAAAACAAAAAAAAATATATATCAATATAAAGGTACTCGACGTAATGAGTATTATGTGTATTACACGAGATATTTATGTGATATACTCGGGATCTTTATTTCAAGTTATGTACAGTTTGTCGATAATGTGACATAAATATGTTGATTTAAAATTTAAAAAATGGTAAAACAAATCGAGTTAACGTCATATTATAATTAAATTAAATTTTCACCGAAATAATAAGCCCCGGTCATCCGGCCTGCTTCTGACTTTGTTGTTCGTGTATTCTAGTCTCGGACAGCCAAACATGTTTGATGTATATGTCTTACTTGCAGATATCGGTCTTGGCAGATTAGGCCGATTAAAGTACTCACTAGCGATTAGCCAACTGTATTCGCCATTTTTTTACGCAAATAAATGTCAACATTTCTATAACGTTAAGTTAAAAATAAAGCTGCATGAGGATGGGGTGGGACTGGGGGTAAAACATGTTTTCACTTTGAATAGAGTCCAAGGCATTCAAGCTAAAATTCATGAAATTCAACCACAGACAGTCTTGGGTTGCAGGGGGCTTCACCAGGACTCTATAACAAATGGTAAACTGCCCATAGGAATCCCATCCCACTCCTGACTCTCACTGGACCTTGACAACTGGGCAGACGGTATCATGCATCTTACTGGTAAATATCGGTCTGGGCAGATACTACAAAAAAAAGCGCCCACTGTATTCGCCCGTTTTTCGCGCACATAAAAGTCAACGTTTACATAACATTACGTTGAAACTAAATAATGAGGGTGGGGTTGTGTGGGGTGGGGGTAGCCGGAGGGGGTCTCATAAAAGGATAACAACAAACTGAATTTGAATAATAACAAATAACAATAAACAGTTCACAGTAAATCAAATAACAATCCTAAATTTTACAATTCACGATAGGTGGTGGTGGTTTGTTTGTTTGTATGGACTTTTACGTCATTTTCAACACATGTAAGGTTATATCTGACTGTCTATTTTTATGTGGTGGAGGCAGACCATCCGTAAGAATCGACACTTCCTCACGTACAAGTCAAGCTCCCAGTGGGATTCGAACCCGCGGTGAGAGGAGAGAAGGTTTACAACTTAACGTCGGTAGTGGAGGGGGTGTGGGAGGGGGACACTATAAATACGTAACAGACAACATTAAATTAACCAATAACAGATAACAGTTAATATTATGTCAAAATAACAGAAAACAAAGTATAAATGTCGCTAATTACAGCACAACACAACTGTTTAGTTACACGTGTTGTCATCATGTGCTGCTTCTCACAAGTTAAAAGTAAGACATTTTAAATTTTAAAACTATTAATTAACATCAAAATATGTCTATAGTACAAAAACTCTCTCGAAGTCTCGCCAAAATCTCCCCAACGTTAGTTGCCAGTTCAACCATCCATTTTCCCCCAGGCCCTGGTGATGTTTCCCCAGGCTGACTTTGTGTAGCATAGCGTAGCGAAGAATTTAAAAGCAGTACGGGTGACCAAGGCTAGAGTAAAGTTTCTTTAAAAATGTTGACACCTCAAAATGAGGTCATACCGAAAAACGGGTATGACAGATGATTGGTCAAAGTCAGTTTTTAAATTCTGAAAGAGATGGTTACGTTTATTGTTTTCTTCTGGGTAGGTCTGGGTAGATAAGACCAAATAAAAGGTCATGCAAACGTTGATTTTTATTTGCGTGCAGAAATGGCGAATACAGTCGGCTCATCGCTAGTGGGTACATTAATCGGCCGATTCTGCCAAGACCGATATATGCAAGTAAGACATATACATCATACATGTTTGGCTGTCCGAGACTAAAATACACGAACAACAAAGCGTAGCAAAGAAATCAGAAGCTGGCCGGATGACCGAGGCTAATCATTCCAGTGTAAATTTGATTTAAATAAAGCACGAATTTAACTCGATTTGTTTTACCATTTTTTTTATTTTAAATCGACATATTTATATCACATTATCGACAAACTGCACACAACTTGAAACAAAGATCTCGAATATATCACATAAATATCTCGTGTAGTACACATAATTCCCATTACGTCCAGTACCTTTATATTGATATATTTTTATTTGTCTTGTTTCAACGCGATATAAAGAAAAGAAAAAAATGTCAAGTTCAATAAAAACGATTTATTGTAAAATAAAGGACCATTTCAACGTATTTGTTTTGCATTTATTGGATTTATTGGATTACAACGTGTTTTGTCGACACAAATATATAGATATATAGATATATATCTTAACAACTCGAGATAGTTTAAAATGAGAAATTCACTATAACCCAACAAGACGAGGCACGAATACGCTTCCGTAGGAAACGTTTAAGGGTCACCAGTTGTTGCGTTAATTACCTCCTTGTAGACTTCGAAATTGGCGGGTTGTTGCATTGTTTCTCGTCTTCTCGACCCCATTTTCTCGACTTACGGCGTGTTTCTTGAATCATTTCTACTTGAAATAATGCAACTTAGTACGATTTACCTTACACATGTCAGAAATATGGAAACGTATAAGGGTCACCAGTTGTTGCGTTAATTACCTCCCTATAGACTTCGAAATTGGCGGGTTGTTGCATTGTTTCGCGTCTTCTCGGCCGCATTTTCTCGACTTACTGCGTGTTTCTTGAATCATTTTGACTTAAAAGAATGCGTCTTAGTACGATTTACCTTCACATGTCAGAAAGACTTAAGTCGACATTTTCGTCAATCAAATAAGTTTAGTTGTTGTATGGCGTCTTGACTAGTTATATTTCAATATGTCGATAAGAAATTTGACGACTTAATCAAATTTATTACGTCATGTCGTCATCAATATTTTACACTTACTGACATTAAACACGACACATCGTGTTCTCCGTGGTTCATTCCTAAGTTTGGTTGAATTCCGTTTAGCGGTTTAGAAGGAGATGCGGTAACGGACAGACAGACGGACGGACAGAATGACAAACGGAGGCGATTTTAATATACCTTTTATTTCAAAAACATGGGTATAAATATGGTATATTAAAGAGTAAACAGAGGTATCATAAAAGCAAATAAAAAAAGATAAATAAAGAAAAGAATTTGACAAAACGCCAGCGCAACTCTACAGTAGATATAAATAACACACGATGTAAATTCGAAATCAAAAAGTGGCCCGCAACAGCAACTGCACCTTTTAAGACATAATCTGCAAAAAAAATATCAGTAATAGTTTGAGAACCTAACTCGTATAATTAAACCAAACAATTAAAAGCAAGTAAAATCTCGCTAAAAAGGGCTGTGACCATATCCAATACGTTATTCATATGTATACAAAAAGAAACGGTAATCTAAAACAATAATAGTAAATACGGCACATGCACATGCCCTTTCATCACCAACCTGTGGCTGATACGCCACAAGGGAAGTCATGACTGGCCACCATTAACGACCGTAATTAACCTTTTCCTCACCGCGGTAGCCTAGACACCCAGTGATCCTCGGCGAACAAGTGGTGAATGAGCTGCCGCCTTACCTCAGTCCAGACATCAACCACAATATATGCAATGTCCGAGGCATAACAACCACCAACTCAGAGCAACCACACTACTCTACCCAACAAAATACCCCAACATTAAAACATAAACTCACGTGTTGAACCGAACAGACCCCAGTTCGATGCCCATAAGTATCAATATGCTGCAAATGGATACGCTAATCATCCCCAAGATAGCGTGATACAGGCATATGCCAACATACTCACTTCTGTAGCAACAAAAGATGCAAGCAAAGCCATAGTTGGATTCACGGCACATCTACAAGCATGTGAAATTTTGAACAAGAAGACCAAAATGGCGCTGAATAGCTCACCTGATTATCTTCGCAAAGATGGAAACTGTTTATAAAAAGCTTATAATTCATAACAGAATGAGATCACGCAGTCGATGTTGCAATATCACACATTACTGCACCCGCGTTAAGGTGTATATGGTGGGGATCTCAATGGTGTACTATGTCAGAAGGGGTGGGGATGAACCCCGGGGCCAATGCTGGTGGGATGGTTGTATCCGTCTGTTCATGCCCAGTGAGTGTATATGAGAAGATGGTCAATTCAAAATTGCTCTGCACAAAGTAAGAATTTTTTAAACGCGCGGCATTATCGGAATTCTCAAAATGCGCGGTTCAATTCCGGAATCGTCCGTGCGCACAGTAGGAATTAGCACACATTAAGGATATTTTGGTTCTAGTGGTTAATTGTAATACTGACGGCAAAGGCCTTCGTTAATAATGCTGGAAGAACTTGTGGCTCAAACATTTTGCTTGTATGTAAACTAAAAGCAATAACGTATGTTTAAATTGCAAGTATACACCTGATGCAACATGTGTTTATCTCCTCATTGTCTATAAAATGTATATAAATATCCACTATTTATTAAGTATCATTCAAATATTCAAATGCTATTAATAGCAATACCATAAACTGGTAATTTATTCTCAAACGGTCTGTGTAAATGCTTGATTTAGTACATTTGGCAGACGACAGATGTTCTGAACAATAAGACATTTTGACATTTAATATATGTGTATATCTTTCATGTATCAGTATAATGCTTTAATAAATATGGTTAAAACAGGCAAATGCAATTAGTAGTAGTTGTAGCTTTAACACTTGACGCATGCATTGAGTAATTGGCGTGTTTGTTATTTGACAGATGTTCAATATTTGAATGCATTTGTAGATGCCAGTATATACGAAGGTATATAGCAACAAACAAGGGTCCCATGTTTGTATAAAGAGATCATAGGAAATCTCTAAAATATATATGGAGTGCCCAATTTGAGCCGTTATTAGAAATATTATTGTCTGTGCCGCGTTTTGTTTTTTATTTTTAGCCGTATAGCGTAGCAAATCCAGGCTTTTTTTGGCGATTTTCGTCTATCTTCTCTCCGTCCGTATGTCCGTCTACGCGTTTTGGTAAATGTTTTTGGTTAAAGTTTTTGTTTATCCTCATTTCTCGAAAACGAATTGCCGGAAAGCTTTTAAACAGTTAAAATGGTGAATTCGAAATCCGACGTTAGCACCACTGTGCAACACTTGTTTATATTTTCTTAGCCATAACGTATCTCCTTATTTCAGTAATATAAATCCGCGCTTTATTGTTGGAGGGCTTTAGCTTGTTTTCTCAATAATTAAGTTCATGTTAATTATTTACCAAACCAATCTATGATTTTGTTTTATAAATTTTATCTTTTATAAAAGACGGATGAAACAATTAAGCATAAGTAAATAGAAATAAATAGGTTTCAAACACTATATTCCTTTTCAAAACCCAACACTAATTCGTACTTTGCGCAAAACATTCTCAAATTGCGCCGACACATGGTGCATGTTTTATATCGATTAATCCCTTGCGCAATTCCGGAATAGTCCTGCACAATTCCGGAATCGTCGGGCATTTTAAGAATTCTTACTTTGCGCAGAGCAGTTCCGGAATCGTTCATATTCTCACATTGCTTATAACATATATATGGTTATATGGTGGGGAGTTCAACGTTTTCCAAGTTAAGACATTTGTGCTACATGTCCCTAGTGGGGACGGACCCTGGGCCGATACTGGTTGGACGGATGTATCCCTCTCTTTATGCTCAGTAAGTGTTCAGAGAAGAAAGTTAACTGTTTTAAGGTTTTTCCCTATACAAGTTTGTGTAAAACATGTGACCTCTGCGGTAGTGCCAAATTTGACCCCATGGTCACGATTTGAACGAACTTGATAGAGGATCATATACTTATGGTACATGCACAATATTATACCTATAGCTTTACCTCTTATACTACATGCAATATATGAGAGCTCTATACCTTGTGTCCTCAGAGGAGAAGATGTTTTCATTTTGAATCTATATAAGTCTATGTAAAACAAGTGATCGCTGGGGCGCGGTCAAATTTAACGTCAGTGGTCGCCATTTAAAACTTGGTAGAGGGCTAATGGTAAATGCGTAATAGTAAACCTTTAGCTCATGTAGTTTCAGAAAAGAAGGTTTGTTTAAGATTTTCCTATACAACATTATGTAAAACTGTGACCCCTGGTCCGAATTTGACCCCAGGGTCATCATTTGAACAAACTTGGTAGTGAACCATAAGCTGATACTACAGGTTATATATGAAAGCTCTGTGCCTTGAGTTTTTAGAGAAGAACGTGTTTCAAGGTTTTCCCTATGCCAACAATACATATGACCATGTATCAAAGACATAAAGTGAGACAATCACATAAAGTTAACTTAACCAAAGTTAAGTTACCTAACCAAGGTTAAGTTTGGGGAAATAATGCAAAATATGACCTTGACCTTGGTATTTTTTGTTGTTCAGTTATGTCCACCAATGCCAACAATACATATGACCAAGTATCAAACAAAGAAAATGAGGCAATCACATGTATATAGTTAACTGAGGTTAAGTTACCTAACCAAGGTGAAGATTGGGGAAAATAATGCAAAATATTATCTTGACCTTGGTATTTTTTTGTCGTTCAGTGATGTCCACCAATGCCAACAATACATATGACCAAGTATCAAACAAAGAAATTAAAGTTATCAGAAAAAAAGTTAACTGAGGTTAACTTACCTCACAAAACTGATGACGCAAAACATGACCTTGACCTTGGCATTTTTTGTCGTTCAGCGATGTCCACCAATGCCAACAATACATATGACCAAGTATCAAAGACATAAAGTGAGGCAATCACATAAAGTTAACTGAGGTTAAGTTACCTAACCAAGGTTAAGTTACCTAACCAAAGTTAAGTAACCTAACCAATGTTAAGTTTGGGGACAATAAGCAACATATGACCTTAACCTTAGTAATTTGTGTCGTTCAGTGATGTCCACCAATGCCAACAATACATATGACCAAGTATCAAATAAAGAAAATGAGGCAATCACATGTATACAATTAACAGAGGTTAAGTAACTTAATCAAGGTTAAGTTACCTAACCAAGGCTAAGGTTTGGGAAAAATAACGCAAAATATGACTAGACCTTGGTAATTTTGGCGTGATGATGTACCCAACAAAGCATTTGACAAAGTTTCATAAAAATCAAGTGACTGCTTTGTCTCGCTACCCACTATCGTGGGCGAGAGAAAAACGGTTATGGTCATTCAATTTATTACATCTTCCGTAAAAGAAAGATATATGTCGCCGTGTACATGTCAACAACTACCTTTGATTAAGTCGTCAAATTTCTTATCGACATATTGAAATATAACTAGTCAAGACGACATACAGCAACTAAACTTATTTAATGACGAAAATGTCGACTTCAGTCTTTCTGACCTGTGAAGGTAAATCGTACTAAGTTGTAATCTTTCAAGTCGATATGATTTAAGAAACACGCCGTAAGTCGAGAAAATGGGGTCTAGAAGACGCGAAACAATGCAACAACCCGACAATTTCGAAGTTTAAATAGAGATAATTAACGCAACAACTGGTGACCCTTAAACGTTTCCATACAGAAAGACTGAAGTCGAAATGTTCGTCAATTAAATAAGTTTAGTTGCTGTATGTCGTCTTGACTAGTTATATTTCAATATGTCGATAAGAAATTTGACGACTTATTCAAATTTATTACGTCATGTCGTCATCAATATTGTTCACTTATTGACAATTGTTGACATTAAATACGACAAATCATGTTCTCCGTGGTTTATTCCTAAGTTTGGTTGAATTCCGTTCAGCGGTATAGGAGGAGATACGGTAACGGACGGACGGACGGACGGACAGACGGACAAACGGAGGCGATTTTAATATACCCTGTTTTTGTCTTCAAAAACGTGGGTATAAATATGGTATATTAAAGAGTAAGCAGAGGTATCATAAAAGCGAATTTAAAAAAGAAGAGAAAAAAGAAAAAGAAACCAATGGTCCAATAATTCTGATAACCGTTTTGTGAACAAATATGGCCATAGATGTCTGCTAATAGTATTTTTTAATTCGTTATGCAGATAAGTTAGTTCGTAATGTAGATAAGTCAATTCGTTATGTAGATAAGTCAATTTGTTATGTAGGTAAGTTAATTCGTTATGTACAATTGTTAATTCCTTATGTCCATAAGTTAATTCGTTTTGTAGATAAGTTACTTCGTTATGTAGATAAGTCAATTCGATTCGTTATGTAGATGTGTACTGGAAGTAAATCAAATCCCATTGAGTCCAATGCAATATTGTCCAAGCTTTCTAGCTAGCCATTTTTCAAAATGAAATTCAAACTAAGATTCACTCACATGTTCTTAGTCATGAGACCTGCCTCTCTAGAAAACTGCTTAGAATAGTAGGGGGCATGTGGCATATAAGAAAATAAAATTCTGATCTTATTGACACCGTGAACAAACTGCATTCATTCGGCACCTCTTAAATGTGTTCTACTTTCACTTTCAAAGCTTTCAAGTTGATAAATAAAATGATTATACAACCATGCAAATGGTTTTTAGCTATCACAAACAATTCAATAAAGTCATTTAAGCCAGAAAAACAGGCATTAAATACTCAAAAATGCCTTTTATCACCAAAAAAAGTTAGGGATTATATATTTGGGAACTCCTTTCGACTACACCAGGCATGAATACCACAGTGATTTACTTCCTGTATACCTAGATAAGTCAAATCGTTATGTAGGTAAGTCAATTCGTTATGTAGATAAGTCTCTTCGTTATGTAGATAAGTCAATTCGTTATGTAGATAAGTTAATTCGTTATGTAGTCCAGTCAATTCGTTATGTACAATTGTTAATTCGTTATGTAGATAAGTCAATTGTTATGTAGCCCAGTCAATTCGTTATGTAAAATTGTTAATTCGTTATGTAGATAAGTTGCTAGTAGAGCGTCTTCAGGCCCTCTTTGGCCTTTCCGGGAGATCTTGTTATTGGCTTTTTTCGGCGCCAGCCGTTTAAGCTGGCTTTTGGCCTCGCATGAGGTGTGTCTATGTAAGCCTCAAAACTCGAGTTGAAAGCGATACAGAAATTATGAAAGTCTACAGTGTTTATTAAACTGAATGCTGATTGGCTAAATCTGTCTGACAAGGCCAAAGGAAACTAGTAGATTTGTTTATAGAGTGTAGTTGTTGATAAATGGTATATCGTTAGGTGGTTTGTTACGCTGTACTTCAATCGTGACCGGAAAAGATAAAGAAAGGAACAGAAATGCTGAAATTGCAAAAAAAATATTCTGTTTTCTTGCAAAGTGCATTAATTTTACATGGTAACTGGTAAACCCTATTAAAAATTACATATTGCCATGATTTTCTAGTCACGTGAATTTTCAAGGTGCCTGGATGTGATTTTCAGCCAAGAAGAACAATCAGACGACGGAAGGAGTGATTGTCAACTTTTTAGACTAGCAATGATGACCAAAATATTCTTCTCTGAAACCAAAGCTACAGCTTTGATATTTTGCATGTAGCAATATCTAGTGGTCCTTTATCAAGTTTGTACAAATGACCGGCAAAGCATAACACTAATCAATTGACAAACCAAATTAGATGTTGTTTGCATTAAAATATGTGACAAGCAACACGAAGGGGTGGGGGGATGAAACCTTATAAAAAATTGAAAATGTTGATTTGGGCCCCACCTTCCTCCCGAGTTTCTAAAACATTCCAACGCCACTGTAATGTGCGTCAGAAATGACCATTCATAAACAATAATACCTCTCAAAAATAAGATGTATGCATAAGGAAGGGAAGGGATTAATGTTTTATCTCTGGAACTCTGTAGCACTAATTCGTATACTCCAGTTCAATCTACAGTTCAATATACTGAGGATGACGTTATTGCCACACATATCACTCGTGCATTACTTTCACGGTTGGGGTAGACAAAAAGCAAAACAAACTGCCCCTAATTACATAAAAATCCGTATAAAGCTCGTTTTATTTTGAATTCTAGTGCCTTTAACTTCTTGACTTACTGCCGTTAAAGATCACGTTAAACAATATTATGCTAAAACTTATGAAATCTCTGGGATTAATTTATTTTGGTCTAAAATTCAGACGTCCTTCATAAATTTGCAGTAAACGTCAAGTTTCATCTACACAACTCAACTTTTATAATCCATCACTTTTCAAAGATTTATATATTTTTTAATAATTCATAGTTTCATTGGAAATTTTAACTGGCGTCGTTTAACAAATATCGCTAGCGATTTATAAAACTTATTCTGCCTTGATTGGACTAAAACCTAGGTGATTTCCAGTTTTTAGTAATCGTGTTATTTTCAAAAAAGCTTGGTGACCGATTATAAAAGTTGTATATAAGATCTCTTATAAAAGAGTAGTGTATAAGTACTTATGACTTTTCTACACTATATACAACCTTACCACATCACCTTATCAAAGACAAGCTTTTTGCTCTTATTCACAAAACTTTCGCTAGAGAACAAAACTACATTTTTGGCCTGTAACAATATTAAAGCGTTTTTTTACTAACGGCATTTTAGACAATTACACTAAGAAGTTTGTGATGCACTCATTTCCTATTATTTTCGTCAGGTATGGAACAACCGTTTATAGACAAATTGTTGGTATAGACAAATTGTTGGTATCCCTATGTGTACGAACTGTGCACCTCTTGTCGCAGATTTGTTATTGTATTGCTTTGAAAGAGATTTCATGTTGAGTCTTTCATCCGATACTTCCGACGCATCACGTCGCCACAGAAGTCAGTTGATGAGAGTCCTTGTCGCAGAAGGGTTCTTAAAATACTTTTATACTTTAAAAATAGATCAGGGTTTTATATTGTTAATTATCCTCACTTAGATGGGGATGTTCTCCGTGCTACTTCTTATGGGGTCTATATTTCTCAACTTATTCGCTTTTCTAGAGCTTGTAGTCGAGTTGAGGACTTTAATATTCGTAATCTGTGTATATCTAAAAAAACTACTCCAGCAGGGCTACCGTTACCATAAACTTTGAAAAACCTTTACAACATTGTATTATCGTAATCCAGATCTTCTTTAAAATATAAAAGTAATGTAAGAACTCTTCTGTGACAAGGACTATCACAACCTGACTCTTTGGTGATGTGATTTACAAACTTCGTAAGATCATTGGTCATAACTTTCATCAGTCTTTATTAAACGTGTTAAAACGTTTATCAAAAGAGGTTATGACCCTATCAATTTGCAACGAACTGCATGTTTAGTGGTGGACCCATTTACATTTATGCTTTCCTCTTTGATTGTGCGATGACCGGACAGATTGTGGACGTCTATCAGAACCCTTATAAGACGGTCGCGTTTGACTTTAAGCTTATCTTGTCGTACTCGTAACGGTTTATTCTCTTGTTGCTCTGGCTTCCGCCAATCATTCAGTACTTACTTTGGGGCTTTCTAGGATTTTTTATATTATATAATACATGATCATGCATGTGTTTTACTTATATTGCCTATTACTGCTGCCGTGTTTGTTAGAGAATACAACCTGTCGGAGATATCTTTATTTACATTTTCCCGCTTATTGGGATGACAATAGGGTAAGAGTGAGGATTGGTGCACCCTAGAGGCTGGTTTAATCCCCCAGCGGCCCCTTTTTGGCCACTGACCGTTCCAAGGCCGTAGCCCTATTGTCAACACTTTTGTGTTTGTGATGGCTTATTTTGCCTTTTATTCATCTTTAAAGTTACGAATACTAATAAGAATAAGAATAAGAATAAAAATAGAATAAGAATACGAAAAAGAATAAGAATAAGTCGTCTCCAAAAGTGAATATAAAATTCAGTATATTGTTGTCATTATAAAACAACCTAAGGTTCATCTTATAACAATCACATTTAATTTCATAAATTGGCATTCGCATCGGTTTCACCCATCTACTAGTTTCTTTTTTTGTAATCGATGAGAAGAAACTACTGGTTTTGTACATACTATTCATCATCCTATATACATGATATACACTGATATGGTCATTGTATCCATTTATTAAATGTAAACGTAAGTAAGCAAAGGATGAGTGCGTGCGTCTCTCTTGTGTGTATAGTCCATCAGTAAATTAGGTATTTCTATGTGAGTGAGGGCGCGGGTGGTATAGGGCACCCGATATATTCATTATGAATTAAGTGTGATATTGTAATGAAGTATTAAAGGGGATGTAGCGACACCGCCAAACGAGCTCTGAAAGAAATGGAAAAAGGTGAAAGAATGATCAAAATCGGATGATAAATAAAAAAGATATGACCATTTAAAGTTTGTTCTAAAACGAATATGGGAGCCACCGTTTTTAGAACTATGACGTCATAGTTCTATTTATCATATATGGAATATTGATAAATATCATTTAAAACGAAGAAAATCACTGCAAATGAATGCATGTTTTTACTGGTCATATAAAGCATTATTTCCATTAAGTATTACATATTGTTCATACATTTGCTGTCATTTTCCCCCTATAAATCAGTAAATGTTCATATTTATAAATATTCCATATATGGTCATTTAGAACCATGATGTCATAGCTCTCAAAATGGCCGCTTCCATATCCGTTTCAACTGAAACTTCAAATGCTCATATCTTCTTTGTTTATTAACCGATTTTGTTAATTCTTTCACCCTTATTCAAGTTTTTCAGAACTCTCAATAATACAGATGGTTTGGCTGTGTCGCTACATTCTCTTTAAGCAAGCTTCGTCAACTATTGATTCTTACGGATTCGGGAAGTAAAGAGTACTGGTTTTGCCCAGGATAAAGGGGATGGGTCTGCATCCACAACTAAAATATCGACCCTCATATATGCTCTAAAAGGTGCTGCCAATGACGTAAAACAGTATTCAACTGACAAACAACAATCAACCGTCAACTGTTCTTAATCTTTCATTTCATTTCTAAACTAGCTCTTTAGACTCGGGTTGAGATGTCGGCTGTGTACATTAATAACAATGTTTAAAAACGTTGGTCTTTTTGTACAAGCATTCAAATACATTATGATATTGTGTTTAAATGCGAGGGCCAAATAGGCATCACCTTGACGGTGATTAAAGTGTATGTTTGCATCTGTCATAAATCCAGAAATATCGTGTCAAGACGGGTGCAATATATCACCTCAATATATCGCGTGTCAAATGTTAAGGTAATCATAGGATTGTAGTTTTGAGGGAGGGTCCAAATAGGAAGCACCTTTGGAGATGGCGTATGTCCATAGGTGTAAGCGGATGTTTTTAGAACACCTGTCATAAATGATGAAATCTCGTGTCAAGATGTGTGCAATACCTCGTGTACAACTGGAATGGAACTTTGAGGTGAGGAAGGGCCTAGCTCGGAATCATCCTAACGATGGTGTGAAAGATGGAAATGTTTTACAACACCTGTCATAAATCAAGTGAAAACGGTTGTTATGCTAAGTTGATGAAGGTTGTGTAGAGTTAGTCGCATTTCAAATGTAAAATAAGAGATTATCTTCTAGCACACACCTTTTGGATGTTGGAATTTTTATTGTGATAATGTTGTGTGATTTTGTTTTAAAGTGCACATATAACCAGTGTCAGAAGATATCTCTGGGTGGATTATCATATACTATGGCGTGGTGTTCTAGTGTCGCAGCATATATACAAATGGACAGTATGTATATACAAATTACACCGTAGAATGACACACATACGCACGCGCACACACACACGCGTTATTTTATATTTCAAACCCTTCTCTCTCTCTCTCTCTCTCTCTCTCTCTCTCTCTCTCTCTCTTTTATTTATTTGATGTCGAGTTATCTCATTTCTTCCCACTCCTTTACATGTTCGCGCATTGTCTTATATTATATATGCCATAACAATGGGTAAATAATACCCTGTTTATGTTTAATTCATTTTTTTTTATATTTATGTTTACATTTTATCAACAATTTCTAGGCTTGCTCATCCAATAGTATTTGCAATTATAATACATCGACAGTGAAAGCAGATAATTTACCTTTCTCACATAACGTGGAATCTTCACGCGACACCGCACATACCGCAGTAAAATATGATCATATCCATTTTGTAAGCGGCAATCTGATTGGTCATTTCAAATGGAAAAAATTTGGGGGGACCGATACTTTTGTGCGTACGTCTAATTATGGGGGTCAAAAAGAAAGTGTAGGTGCACCTGTAAAATTGTAGGTGCACCTATAAAAAGTTATGGGGGTGGTGCGGGTGTCCGACCAAAGTTGACGTTTCAAAATGTCTCGTAAGGGTCCCATGCCTAGTTAGGGAATTCCTCACTGGTGTATGTCTCACGCCCATTGATTTACGTGTGCCACTGTTTTGTGAATTTATTTGGTTATGCATTATGCACACTTAGGTTTATATTCCATTTTTTATTTAATATATAGCCAAGTAACAGACAATGCAGGTATATTTCTGTCTGTCTATACGCACTGTATATAGGTTAACGATTTTACCAGGAAAACAATATCCTGCCGCAAAAACGTTTTCAGCCCGAGGGCCTTCTTCAGTTGCTATAAAATCTTCAACCTATTCCTTTTATAGCGTTTTTAGTTCAATATATTATTTATAATGATTTAAAATTCATTGCCAGATGGATTATATTTTTCGTATCTTTATAACTCACGTACCAAGGTGGTAGTTACATTTGCTGACTGTATACTCTAATAATGTCACTTTCTTGTGCATATTATTAGCAAGAGAAATATTTGATGTGTCGTTTATACAGAACTAAATCCCGTTTCTAGTACCTATATTTCATTTCCTAAATATAGCCTATACTGAAAAGGCAAGACTGACGCTGGGTTGGTACCAGACTATATTAAGTCAGTCCCTAATCACATTAAAGTTACGTTATATTTTGGCTTGACGCTGGGTTGGTACCAGACTATATTAAGTCAGCCTTTACACCACATTAAAGTAAATTGCCTCTCCTTTATATGTATTATTTGTTTTCCTAAGAATAGCCTATAGTAAATAGGCAAGCTGACGCTGGGTTGGTACCAGACTATATTAAGTCAGCTGTTTAAAGGTGAAATATGGCGTGTCTTTTGAGTATATATTCGGAAAAATATATATATAATATACAATCTCTTTAAATCTTACACTTATTGGTTGTCTAGTTTTCTCACAGTAGCCAATTTTTATCTCATAGCGCACACGCTTCGAGTTTCGCCCTTGTAAGTGCCACGTGATCCTGTGACGTCATTGGTACCAAACGATTAGCCGTGTCGCATTAAGTTGTATAGTATTGTCTATGTAGGATTACATTTTATGGTACTTGTTAAAAATGCCGTGTGCTGTTGCTGGGTGAAAAGGTTTGCATAAAGAAGGACAAGATAATAACCTAAGTTTCTTTCGTTTCCCTAATCGAGATAATGATATATTAAGATCTGAAGTGAGGTTAGACCGTTACCGAAGAAAATCGCCCCACTCGTCGAGAAAGTGGGAACCTACGAAAGAAACGCGAATTTGTAGCAAACATTTTGAGTTGACTTCGTGGGAAGTCCATCCTTTGGTTTCATTATCTTTGAATTTGGAGAACAAAAGGCCATGCATATTAAAATCAACAGCGGTACAAACGATATTTGACTATAAAAATGAGAAGTGCATTACCCCGCCGTCTCCAAACAAGCCTATTCGACCGGCGTTGAGGAGGAAATTCATACATGAAGTAAGATTGAAATTTATGTTCAATTATCTTAGCACCTCATCGTGTTTACGTATGATAATTTGAAGAAAGGTGTATAGTCTTAGAACTTTATATACACCGTGAATGTTTAGCTGTTGAATTAGAAGCATGCGTCTTTACGTGAATCAATGAAGAGTTGACGGCGCTAATAATATGTAGCCGTCATTTTTTAAAATATTGCTAAGAACGTTCAGCATATAAATTTAAATGAATCCGGTGAAATAAACACTGTGTCTTTGTTCCCAAATTTTAATTTTAATAATTTTGAATTATAAACCCCTTCTGCCAATAGTGTTATAAATATATATTATCAACATATATAGGTCTATGGATTTAAAGAAAAAAAATGTTTCATGGATATCTATTACAAGGCAGAAAATTAATAATATTACTAGCTTTTATATTAACTCAGTTATGTTTAATGGCAAAGCAACAACAATAACGCCTCTTAGCTCGTGCAATAAGTAAAACAAGTATAATAGAATAATATACTTAATATTATGGTAATTTCATATGTTTGGTCTGTTTTCGATCTGTATATCAGGAGTAAGTATACATGAGTAAGTATACTTACTTACTGTCTATATCGTGCTCATAATACATTTGCTATATTATTTAAATCATAGTATTTTTCTGTCTTTGTGCGCGACAATTTAATAGAGCTCGCATATCATGTGATATATCCGTCTTGTGCAATACGCGTCTGCCCTCGGCGGTATTACACCGCTCAAGTAATTGCAATAAACAGGAAATATATCATAAAACTAGGTTTCCCTAAATGGTGCGTGCTTTTGTGATATACCGACGTATGTACCCTAATTAGGCTGTACTTCAATAGTGCACCGCAGTATTTGATTAGTCTGTAATGATATTTGGGGGCAGTGGAGACTAGAGAGCGTGTCATATTACAAACACCGCTCCTATCTAGTGTTTGGTGTTAATGGCGACTTATGGCAAATATATAATACTATAGAAATTATATGCTGTTTCATTTATTATTGTTTTCATTAATTTTTTATCAATTATTGATAATATCTAATAAATATATTTGTTCCATGTCTACTTATCGGCAAAAAAAATCTGACGCTCGTATTTAGACCAGGTCCATTCATTTGGAATATACTACATGTTGGTGTATGTACCAAGATAATGCAGTGTTGCGGGTGACTTACTGTCAGATTTCGATGAAAACAATGTTTACGTTGTTTTTGTTTGTTGTTGTTGTCAGTGTATAAAGACACTATTTTGTTAGATTAGTGAATAATGTAATGAGCCGCTGAACGTAACGAATGACATGACACGATAGTCTTTACAGCTCTCCATTTGCACCGCGTTCGACTTCATCATCAGTTGATGAATCCGATGTATTTTCGTCCAAAGACACGTATTCTGGCTCAAAATCGTAAGGTTGCACATTGTGTAACTGTCTTATCACGGGCATTTCCTCTGACTCGGTATCATGATCGCTTAATTCTCGAATTTTCACACAAGGTATACTGTTTTGCGTTCAGTCCGAATGTAAACAAAAAATAGTTTGTTCCCAATGACGTCACTTCCGGTAATTCACGCAAGAGTTTTTCCCCTTAGATTTTTTTTGATATTTTAGCAATGCCTGTTCGCCTGTTCGATTTTTATCTTTAAAAACATATTTTGACTGAACATACATCAATGGTATAGTAATAATCGTATTTATAATGATATTTAATACTTAAAAACATATCAAAAGCGGATTTGTTGATTTAGGACCAATTTCTGCTTTAAATGTTTGTCAATATACTGTTTGAAGTGGTAGTGTTATTTTGGAAGTACAAATATTACTGTCAAACGGGGATAGTACCCGTTTTTCCGGGGTTCGTACCCGTTTATTATAGCTATTCACGGGGTTCGTACCGATTTTCATTCAACAGAATAGCTTCTAACAGTATCTATTTGTACTTCAAAAATACATGCTTAATCTGGTTTTTACCAAATTGTAACCAATGAATTATTTAATAACTGTTGTTTTAGTTATATTTGTCAGAAAACAGAAGAGTACCTAATAATTTAGGAACCAACATTCAGAATGAAAACATTCGATTGCCCTTTGTACTTTTTGCAAAATCTTAAGAAAAGATAAAAACCGGTAAAAAATAAGCTGATTAAAGTTTATAAAGACCTGAGCTTTAAATAATTAATGCCTGCCACCATATGAAACAACTCTCTGAATACTCGTCTAACAGTGTATGCCCGAATAGGATATTTACTCCCATACTACATACACCAAGAAATTACATACATTTTAATGTAATGTTAATTTTAATATTTCTATACCCGTACAGAAAAGAAATCTCGCAGACTAAAATTGTATAATTTGGAAAGATCAAAGAATCCCAAACAAAAAAAAAAGCCTACAAACCGTGTTAATGGATCACTTCAAGATCATGATTTTGAAGCGATTTAGAAGCGGTCCAATTTCACTTGCAAATGAGCTAATGGATCGCTATTTAATATTCCTGACAAAATCTGTTAAAAACACGAACAGCTTCAAAATCGCACTTGAATCGCTTTATGATCACGATCCATTAGTGGTTTTGAATGGATCGCACTCCTTGTACAACTATTAATGGATTGTGTATGGATCATGATCCAAAAGCGATGCAGTGTTTTACAAAATGGATACCTTTGTATTACGTAACACTATTAAACCACTAGTGGATCACGATCTAATACACATTAGAATGGATCGCTCTAGAATCGCAGAGCTAATTAATGAAGTATCAGTCCAATACTTTTCAGAATGGATCGCTTAAGGATCGCTATTATGCAACACTATTACACATTCTAATGGATCGCTATTATGTAAAACTGTACATTCTAATGGATCGCATTAGGATCGCTATTATGTAACACTATATGCATTCTAATGGATCGCATTAAGATCGCTATTATGTAAAACTATGTACATTATAATGGATCACATTAGGATCGCTATTATGTAACACTATATACATTCTAATGGATCGCATTAGGATCACAACTTTTTGAAACGCTTTATGATCGTGATCCATTAACAGAACGCTGTTCTAATGGATGCTCCCGAACATAAGAGTGATCTTGACCTTTATGCAAAAACAGCCCTTTACCCGCCCAGAATTATGACCCTTAAAATAAGTGCTGGTAGTTGTTCATAACATGTCATGTTGTTGAAAGTTGAAACTCAAGTTTAACTAGTGTTCACAATTGAATATGGCATTTTTCAATAATTCAAGTGGCCATAACTCTGGTGTTCCTGGTCTGATATATCTGGTTGTCGAACTTTCATTAATATCAACAATCTGACAAAATTTGGTAAATATCAAATACAAAATGAAAGTGCTAGTGTTCACAAGGCAAAATATGTCATTTTTCAGCAAAACAAGGGCCATAACTCTGGTGTTACTAATCCAATCTGGCTCCGCTGTTTTTGAACTTGTTCGAGCTTTCATTGATATTTTAAAGACCCTGGCAAAGTTTGGTAAAATTCAGACTAATAATGAAGGTCCTATCATGTTCACAAGGCAAAAGAGGATTGACGGACAACTCACCATCCCATAATCTCTGCTGGCTTTCGGTCAGCAGACCAACTTTTCTTTTTTATCAAATTCCTTTCAATAGTTCAAAAGAATGATGGGATAATCATATCTGGTTCAGAGTTATACAGCAGACACGAATTGCAGAATATATTTATGTTCTTTATTTGTTCCATCAATAAAGTTATGTGTTGGATACAAGCTATTGTCCGTGTTGGATACAAGCTAGGCTATTGTCCGTGTTGGATACAAGCTATTGTCCATGTTGGATACAAGCTATTGTCAGTATTGAATTCAAACTTCGACCAAAATTTTTCAAATGTCAAGAGATAACAAACCCTGATTATTTGCAGAAACAAGCTACAAGTTATCCCAGAAACATATATTTTCTGATCAATTTCCTAAATCCACCATCAATTAAAAGTGGCATGTGTCATAAATAGTTCTACAGTTCACTTTTAAGGTTATTATGACAATGTTCCTTGGTGCGATGTGATGATCTTAGATTCTAGGCATCCAGCACGTTATTGAGACCGTATCACTTTGGAAAACCATGCCTTTGAAGCAGATCTGAAATAAAAATGATTATACTAAACTTTTTTTTTTTGAAGTATTATGTATAAAATTTATATCAGATGACCATAAAACAATTAGAAGACAGAATACTACCACAGTAATCATTCGTCTGATCGAAATAAAATGATGTCGTCATTTGAATTGACTCAATGAATGTACACTGTACTATCGTGTTTTTTTTACAGCTTTTGTTTCTCGATAAGCCATTGATGCCCCCACTGAAAACAGTGTAAAACGTAAAGTTTGATGAAAAAGTGGGCATAACTCTGTTAATACTTGGTCGATTTTGACGCTGAAATGATATGTAAATCTTGACATCATAGGTAAGCGTCATGTAAAGTTTCGAAGGAATCAGTTGAAAAGTGTGGGAGGAGATAGACACATAAGATATTTTCACGTAAAGTTTTATGAAAAAGGGGCCTCAACTCCGGTAATGCTGAGTTGATTTTGAAATCGAAACGGTATGCAAATCTTGACATAGGTAACATGGGTAAGCAACATGTAAATCGGTTGAAAAGTTTGGGAGGAGATAGATGCACTTTTCAGGACGGAGGGACGGACTGACCTTATATGTATAAATTCAATATTAAACAGACACACATGTGAGAATCTATCACAATGACATAGCTACAAAAAGCTATATAAAAATTAAATATATATCGGTCAATGGTTAAAACTATTCGTCCAAGCAAATGACTATTGACCCGAAGCAATCTTCGAGGTCAATAAGTTACTGCCCATGGTCAACAGTCATTCCCGAGGATGAATATTTTTAACTGTTGACAGAAACAGAAGTAGATAGTTGTTTTACTATACTGAACCATAAAGAAAAAGTAAGAAAATGTCTAAGTAATTTAATATGGAATTAAAACAATGAACATGAATTTAAACAAAATAAAATATAGTTACTAAATCTTCCAATTCTTCCTCAGTCGATAAATGACAACGTTGCGCATCCTCCATTGTTAATTTTTAT
>JAWPHD010022097.1:0-26222 GCA_037043455.1 Cyrtodaria siliqua
TTAAACATACATATTCCGTTCTTACTCATATATATTCTGTTCTTACACATATATATTCCGTTCTTACACATATATATTCCGTTCTTACACATATATATATTCTATTCTTACAAATATATATTTCGTTCTTACACATATATATTCAGTTCTTACACATATGTATTCAGTTCTTACGCATATATATTCAGTTCTTACGCATATATTTTCTGTTCTTACACATACATATTCAGTTCTTACACATATATATTCAGTTCTTACTCATATATATTCAGTTTTTACACTTATGTATTGAGTTCTTACACATATATTCCGTTCTTACACATATTTATTCCGTTCTTACACATATATATTCCGTGCTTACACATATATATTCAGTTCTTACACATATATATTCTCTTCTTACACATATATATTCCGTTCTTACAAATATATATTCCGTTCTTACACGTACATATTCCGTTCTTACACATATATATTCCGTTCTTACACATATATATTCCGTTCTTACGAATATATATTCAGTTCTTACGCATATATATTCAGTTCTTACACATAGATATTCAGTTCTTACAGATATATATTCAGTTCTTACGCATATATATTCAGTTCTTACGCATATATATTCATTTCTTACACATATATGTTCAGTTTTTACACATATATTATGTTCTTACACGTACATATTAGGTTCTTACACATATATATTCCGTTCTTACACATATATATTCCGTTCTTACACATATATATTCAGTTCTTACAAATATATATTCACTTCTTACACATATATATTCAGTTCTTACACATATATTTTCCGTTCTTACACATATATACACATATATATTCCGTTCTTACACATATATATTCCGTTCTTACACGTACATATTCCGTTCTTACACATATATATTCCGTTCTTACACATATATATTCCGTTCTTACGCATATATATTAAGTTCTTACGCATATATATTCAATTTTTACACATATATATTCAGTTTATTACAAATATATATTCAGTTCTTACACATATATATATTCAGTTCTTACACATATATATTCAGTTCTTACACATATATATTCCGTTCTTACACATATATATTCCGTTCTTACACATATATATTCAGTTCTTACACGTATATATTCCGTTCTTACACATATATATATTCAGTTCTTACGCATATATATTCCGTTCTTACACATATATATTCCGTTCTTACACATATATATTCCGTTCTTACGCATATATATTCAGTTCTTACAAATATATATTCAGTTCTTACACATATATATTCAGTTCTTACACATATATATTCAGTTCTTACACATATATGTTCAGTTCTTACGCATATATATTCAGTACATACACATATATATTCAGTTCTTACACATATATATTCCGTTCTTACACATATATATTCCGTTCTTACACGTATATATTCCGTTCCTACACATATATATTCCGTTCTTACGCATATATATTCAGTTCTTACACATATATATTCCGTTCTTACACATATATATTCAGTTCTTACACATATATATTCACTTCTTACACATATATATTCAGTTCTTACACATATATATTCCGTTCTTACACATATATATTCCGTTCTTACACGTATATTCCGTTTCCTACACATATATATTCCGTTCTTACGCATATATATTCAGTTCTTACACATATATATTCCGTTATTACGCATATATATTCAGTTCTTACGCATATCTATTCATTTATTACACATATATGTTCAGTTCTTACGCATTTATATTCAGTTTTACGCATATATATTCCGTTCTTACACATATATATTCCGTTCTTACACATATAAATTCAGTTCTTACACATATATATTCACTTCTTACACATATATATTCCGTTCTTACAGATATATATTCAGTTCTTACGCATATATATTCAGTTCTAACGCATATATATTCAGTTCTTACGCATATATATTCATTTCTTACACATATATGTTCCGTTCTTACACACATATATTCCATTCTTACACATACATATTCCGTTCTTACACATATATATTCCGTTCTTACACATATATATTCCGTTCTTACACATATATATATTCAGTTCTTACACATATATATTCACTTCTTACACATATATATTAGGTTCTTACACGTACATATTCCGTTCTTACACATATATATTCCGTTCTTACACATATATATTCCGTTCTTACGCATATATATTCAGTTCTTACAAATATATATTCAGTTCTTACACATATATATTCAGTTCTTACACATATATATTCAGTTCTTACACATATATGTTCAGTTCTTACGCATATATATTCAGTACATACACATATATATCTAGTTCTTACACATATATATTCCGTTCTTACACATATATATTCCGTTCTTACACGTACATATTCCGTTCCTACACATATATATTCCGTTCTTACGCATATATATTCAGTTCTTACGCATATATATTCAGTTCTTACGCCTATATATTCAGCTTTACGCTTATATATTCAGTTCTTACGCATATGTATTCAGTTTTACGCATATATATTCAGTGCTTACACATATATATTCATTTCTTACACATACATATTCAGTTCTTACGCATATATATCAGTTCTTACGCATATATGTTTAGTTCTTACGCATATATATTCAGTTTTACTAATATATATTCAGTTCTTACACATATATTCAGTTCTTACACATATATATTCAGTTCTTACGCATATATATTCAGTTCTTACGCATATATATTCAGTTCTTACACATATATATTCTGTCTTACGCATATATATTCTTACACATATATTCCGTTCTTACACATATATATTCCGTTCTTACACATATATATTCACTTCTTACACATATATATTCAGTTCTTACAAATATATATTCAGTTCTTACACATATATATTCAGTTCTTAAACATATATATTCAGTTCTTACACATATATTCAGTTCTTACGCATATATATTCAGTTCATACACATATATATTCAGTTCTTACACATATATATTCCGTTCTTACACATATATATTCCTTTCTTACACGTATATATTCCATTCCTACGCATATATATTCCGTTCTTACGCATATATATTCAGTTCTTACGCCTATATATTCAGTTCTTACGCCTATATATTCAGTTCTTACACATATATATTCAGTTCTTACACATATATATTCAGTTCTTAAACATATATATTCCATTCTTAAACGTTTTATTCCGTTCTTACACATATATATTGCGTTCTTACACATATATATTCCTTTCTTACGCATATATATTCCGTTCTTTCGCATATATGTTCAGCTTTACGCTTATATATTCAGTTCTTACGCATATGTATTCAGTTTTACTCATATATATTCAGTGCTTACACATATATATTCAGTTCTTACACATACATATTCAGTTCTTACGCATATATATTCAGTTCTTACGCATATATGTTTAGTTCTTACGCATATATATTCAGTTTTACTCATATATATTCAGTTCTTACACATATATTCAGTTCTTACACATATATATTCAGTTCTTACGCATAGATATTCAGTTCTTACGCATATATATTCCGTTCTTACACATATATATTCTGTCTTACGCATATATATTCTTACACATATACTCCGTTCTTACACATATATATTCCGTTCTTACACATATATATACCGTTCTTACACATATATATTCCGTTCTAACGCATATATATTCCCTTCTTACACATATATATTCCGTTCTTACACGTATATATTCCGTTCTAACACGTATATATTCCGTTCTTACACATATATATTCCGTTTTTACACATATATATTCCGTTCTTACACGTATATATTCCGTTCTTACACGTATATATTCCCTTCTTACACATATATATTCCGTTTTTACACATATATATTCCGTTCTTACACATATATATTCTGTTATTACACATATATATTCCGTTCTTACACGTATATATTCCGTTCTTGCACATATATATTCAGTTCTTACACATATGTATTCACTTCTTACACATATATAATCAGCTATTACACCTATATATTCCGTTCTTACACGTACATATTCCGTTCTTACACATATATATTCCGTTCTTACACATATATATTCCGTTTTTTACGCATATATATTCAGTTCTTACAAATATATTTTCAGTTCTTACACATATATATTCAGTTCTTACAAATATATATTCAGTTCTTACACATATATACTCAGTTCTTATGCATATATATTCATTTCTTACACATATATGTTCCGTTCTTACACACATATATTCCATTCTTACACGTACATATTCCGTTCTTACACATATATATTCCGTTCTTACACATATATATTCCGTTCTTACACATATATATTCAGTTCTTACACATATATATTCACTTCTTACACATATATATTAGGTTCTAACACGTACATATTCCGTTCTTACAAATATATATTCCATTCTTACACATATATATTCCGTTCTTACGCATATATATTCAGTTCATACAAATATATATTCAGTTCTTACACATATATATTCAGTTCTTAAACATATATATTCAGTTCTTACACATATATGTTCAGTTTCTTACGCATATATATTCAGTTCATACACATATATATTCAGTTCTTACACATATATATTCCGTTCTTACACATATATATTCCGTTCTTACACGTATATATTCCGTTCCTACACATATATATTCCGTTCTTACGCATATATATTCAGTTCTTACGCATATATATTCAGTTCTTACGCAAATATATTCAGTTTTTACGCCTATATATTCAGTTCTTACGCCTATATATTCAGTTCTTACACATATATATTCAGTTCTTACACATATATATTCAGTTCTTACACATATATATTCCATTCTTAAACATATTTATTCCGTTCTTACACATATATATTGCGTTCTTACACATATATATTCCTTTCTTACGCATATATATTCCGTTCTTTCGCATATATATTCAGCTTTACGCTTATATATTCAGTTCTTACGCATATGTATTCAGTTTTACGCATATATATTCAGTGCTTACACATATATATTCAGTTCTTACACATACATATTCAGTTCTTACGCATATATATTCAGTTCTTACGCATATATGTTTAGTTCTTACGCATATATATTCAGTTTTACTCAAATATATTCAGTTCTTACACATATATTCAGTTCTTACACATATATATTCAGTTCTTACGCATAGATATTCAGTTCTTACGCATATATATTCCATTCTTACACATATATATTCTGTCTTACGCATATATATTCTTACACATATACTCCGTTCTTACACATATATATTCCGTTCTTACACATATATATACCGTTCTTACACATATATATTCCGTTCTAACGCATATATATTCCCTTCTTACACATATATATTCTGTTATTACACGTATATATTCCGTTCTTACACGTATATATTCCCTTCTTACACATATATATTCCGTTTTTACACATATATATTCCGTTCTTACACATATATATTCTATTATTACACATATATATTCCGTTCTTACACGTATATATTCCGTTCTTGCACATATATATTCCGTTCTTACAAATATATATTCCGTTCTTACACATATATTCCGTTCTTACACATTTATTCCGTTCTGACGCATATATATTCCGTTCTTTCGCATATATATTCAGTTCTACGCATATATATTCTGTTCTTACACATATATATTCCGTTCTTACACATATATATTCCGTTCTTACACTTATATTCCGTTCTTACGCATTATATTCCGTTCTTACTCATATATTCCGTTCTTACACGTACATATTCCGTTCTTACACATATATATTCCGTTCTTACACATATATATTCAGTTCTTACACATATATATTCACTTATTACACATATATATTCAGTTCTTACACATATATATTCCGTTCTTACACATATATACACATATATATTCCGTTCTTACACATATATATTCCGTTCTTACAGGTACATATATCCAGTTCTTACGCATATATATTCAGTTCTTACACATATATATTCAGTTTCTTACAAATATATATTCAGTTCTTACACATATATATTCAGATCTTGAACATATATATTCAGTTCTTACACATATATATTCCGTTCTTACACATATATATTCCGTTCTTACACATATATATTCCGTTCTTACATGTATATATTCAGTTCTTACACATATTTATTCCGTTCTTACACATATATATTCCGTTCTTACACATATATATTCAGTTCTTACACATATATATTCAGTTCTTACACATATATATTCAGTTCTTACACATATATTCCGTTCTTACGCATATATCTTCAGTTCTTACGCATATATATTCAGTTCTTACGCATATGTATTCAGTTTTTCGCATATATATTCAGTTCTTACACATATATATTCAGTTCTTACACATATATATTCAGTTCTTACGCATATATGTTCAGTTCTTACGCATATATATTCAGTTTTACTCATATATATTCAGTTCTTACACATATATTCAGTTCTTACACATATATATTCAGTTCTTACGCATATATATTCAGTTCTTACGTATATATATTCCGTTCTTACACATATATATTCCGTTCTTACGCATATATATTCTTACACATATATTCCGTTCTTACACATATATATTCCGTACTTACACATATATATTCCGTTCTAACGCATATTTATTCCGTTCTTACAAATATATATTCCGTTCTGACACGTATATATTCCCGTTCTTACACGTATATATTCCGTTCTTACACATATATATTCCGTTTTTACACATATATATTCCGTTCTTACACATATATTGCGTTCTTACACGTATATATTCCGTTATTACACACTTATATTCCGTTTTTACACATATGTATTCACTTCTTACACATATATATTCACTTCTTACACATATATATTCCGTTCTTACAAATATATATTCCGTTCTTACACGTACATATTCCGTTCTTACACATATATATTCCGTTCTTACACATATATATTCCGTTCTCACGAATATATATTCAGTTCTTACGCATATATATTCAGTTCTTACACATATATATTCAGTTCTTACAGATATATATTCAGTTCTTACGCATATATATTCAGTTCTTACGCATATATATTCATTTCTTACACATATATGTTCAGTTCTTACACATATATATTCCGTTCTTACACGTACATATTCCGTTCTTACACATATATATTCCGTTCTTACACATATATATTCAGTTCTTACACATATATATTCACTTATTACACATATATATTCAGTTCTTACACATATATATTCCGTTCTTACACATATATACACATATATATTCCGTTCTTACACATATATATTCCGTTCTTACACGTACATATATTCAGTTCTTACGCATATATATTCAGTTCTTACACATATATATTCAGTTTCTTACAAATATATATTCAGTTCTTACACATATATATTCAGTTCTTGAAGATATATATTCAGTTCTTACACATATATATTCCGTTCTTACACATATATATTCCGTTCTTACACGTATATATTCAGTTCTTACACATATATATTCCGTTCTTACACATATATATTCAGTTCTTACACATATATATTCAGTTCTTACACATATATATTCCGTTCTTACACATATATATTCAGTTCTTACAGATATATATTCAGTTCTGACGCATATATATTCAGTTCTTACGCATATATATTCAGTTCTTACGCATATATATTCATTTCTTACACATATATGTTCAGTTCTTACACATATATATTACGTTCTTACACGCACATATTCCGTTCTTACACATATATATTCCGTTCTTACACATATATATTCCGTTCTTACACATATATATTCAGTTCTTACACATATATATTCAGTTCTTACACATATATATTCCGTTCTTACACATATATATTCCGTTCTTACACATATATATTCACTTCTTACACATATATATTCAGTTCTTACACATATATATTCCGTTCTTACACGTACATATTCCGTTCTTACACATATAAATTCCGTTCTTACACATATATATTAAGTTCTTACACATATATATTCCATTCTTACACATATTTATTCCGTTCTTACACATATATATTCCGTTCTTACACATATATATTCCGTTCTTACACATATATTCCGTTCCTACGCATATATCTTCAGTTCTTACGCATATATATTCAGTTCTTACGCATATGTATTCAGTTTTACTCATATATATTCAGTTCTTACACATATATTCAGTTCTTACACATATATATTCAGTTCTTACGCATATATATTCAGTTCTTACGTATATATATTCCGTTCTGACACATATATATTCCGTTCTTACGCATATATATTCTTACACATATATTCCGTTCTGACACATATATATTCCGTTCTTACGCATATATATTCTTACACATATATTCCGTTCTTACGCATATATATCCAGTTCTTATGCATATATATTCATTTATTACACATATATGTTCAGTTCTTACACATATTTATTCCGTTCTTACACGTACATATTCCGTTCTTACACATATATATTTTGTTCTTACACATATATATTCCGTTCTTACACATATATATTCAGTTCTTACACATATATATTCACTTCTTACACATATATATTCACTTCTTTCACATATATATTCAGTTCTTACACATATATATTCCATTCCTACACATATATACACATATATATTCCGTTCTTACACATATATATTCCGTTCTTACACGTACATATTCGGTTCTTACACATATATATTCCGTTCTTACACATATTTATTCCGTTCTTACGCATATATATTCAGTTCTTACACATATATATTCAGTTCTTACACATATATTCCGTTCTTACGCATATATCTTCAGTTCTTACGCATATATATTCAGTTCTTACGCATATGTATTCAGTTTTTCGCATATATATTCAGTTCTTACACATATATATTCAGTTCTTACACATATATATTCAGTTCTTACGCATATATGTTAAGTTCTTACGCATATATATTCAGTTTTACTCATATATATTCAGTTGTTACACATATATTCAGTTCTTACACATATATATTCAGTTCTTACGCATATATATTCAGTTCTTACGTATATATATTCCGTTCTTACACATATATATTTCGTTCTTACGCATATATATTCTTACACATATATTCCGTTCTTACACATATATATTCCGTACTTACACATATATATTCCGTTCTAACGCATATTTATTCCGTTCTTACAAATATATATTCCGTTCTGACACGTATATATTCCATTCTTACACGTATATATTCCGTTCTTACACATATATATTCCGTTTTTACACATATATATTCCGTTCTTACACATATATTGCGTTCTTACACGTATATATTCCGTTATTACACACATATATTCCGTTTTTACACATATGTATTCACTTCTTACACATATATATTCACTTCTTACACATATATATTCCGTTCTTACAAATATATATTCCGTTCTTACACGTACATATTCCGTTCTTACACATATATATTCCGTTCTTACACATATATATTCTGTTCTCACGAATATATATTCAGTTCTTACGCATATATATTCAGTTCTTACACATATATATTCAGTTCTTACAGATATATATTCAGTTCTTACGCATATATATTCAGTTCTTACGCATATATATTCATTTCTTACACATATATGTTCAGTTCTTACACATATATATTCCGTTCTTACACGTACATATTCCGTTCTTACACATATATATTCCGTTCTTACACATATATATATTCAGTTCTTACACATATATATTCACTTATTACACATATATATTCAGTTCTTACACATATATATTCCGTTCTTACACATATATACACATATATATTCCGTTCTTACACATATATATTCCGTTCTTACACGTACATATATTCAGTTCTTACGCATATATATTCAGTTCTTACACATATATATTCAGTTTCTTACAAATATATATTCAGTTCTTACACATATATATTCAGTTCTTAAAGATATATATTCAGTTCTTACACATATATATTCCGTTCTTACACATATATATTCCGTTCTTACACGTATATATTCAGTTCTTACACATATATATTCCGTTCTTACACATATATATTCAGTTCTTACACATATATATTCAGTTCTTACACATATATATTCCGTTCTTACACATATATATTCAGTTCTTACAGATATATATTCAGTTCTGACGCATATATATTCAGTTCTTACGCATATATATTCAGTTCTTACGCATATATATTCATTTCTTACACATATATGTTCAGTTCTTACACATATATATTACGTTCTTACACGCACATATTCCGTTCTTACACATATATATTCCGTTCTTACACATATATATTCCGTTCTTACACATATATATTCAGTTCTTACACATATATATTCAGTTCTTACACATATATATTCCGTTCTTACACATATATATTCCGTTCTTACACATATATATTCACTTCTTACACATATATATTCAGTTCTTACACATATATATTCCGTTCTTACACGTACATATTCCGTTCTTACACATATAAATTCCGTTCTTACACATATATATTAAGTTCTTACACATATATATTCCATTCTTACACATATTTATTCCGTTCTTACACATATATATTCCGTTCTTACACATATATATTCCGTTCTTACACATATATTCCGTTCCTACGCATATATCTTCAGTTCTTACGCATATATATTCAGTTCTTACGCATATGTATTCAGTTTTACTCATATATATTCAGTTCTTACACATATATTCAGTTCTTACACATATATATTCAGTTCTTACGCATATATATTCAGTTCTAACGTATATATATTCCGTTCTGACACATATATATTCCGTTCTTACGCATATATATTCTTACACATATATTCCGTTCTGACACATATATATTCCGTTCTTACGCATATATATTCTTACACATATATTCCGTTCTTACGCATATATATCCAGTTCTTATGCATATATATTCATTTATTACACATATATGTTCAGTTCTTACACATATTTATTCCGTTCTTACACGTACATATTCCGTTCTTACACATATATATTTCGTTCTTACACATATATATTCCGTTCTTACACATATATATTCAGTTCTTACACATATATATTCACTTCTTACACATATATATTCACTTCTTACACATATATATTCAGTTCTTTCACATATATATTCCATTCCTACACATATATACACATATATATTCCGTTCTTACACATATATATTCCGTTCTTACACGTACATATTCGGTTCTTACACATATATATTCCGTTCTTACACATATTTATACCGTTCTTACGCATATATATTCAGTGTTTACGTATATATATTCAATTCTTACACATAATATTCAGTTTCTTACACATATATATTCCGTTCTTACACGTATATATTCCGTTCTTACACATATATATTCTGTTCTTACACGTATATATTCCGTTCTTACACATATATATTCCGTTCCTACAAATATATATTCAGTTCTTACGCATATATATTCCGTTCTTACACATATATACTGAGTTCTTACGCATATATATTCAGTTCTTACGCATATATATTCATTTCTTACACATATAAGTTCAGTTCTAACGCATATATATTCAGTTTTACGCATATATATTCAATTCTTACACATATATATTCAGTTCTTACAAATATATATTCACTTCTTACACATATATATTCCGTTCTTACTCATATATATTCAGTTCTTACACATATATATTCAGTTCTTACGCATATATATTCAGTTCTTACGCATATATATTCAGTTCTTACGCATATATATTCATTTCTTTCACATATATGTTCAGTTCTTACACATATATATTCCGTTCTTACACGTACATATTTCGTTCTTACACATATATATTCCGTTCTTACACATATATATTCAGTTCTTACACATATATATTCAGTTCTTACACATATATATTCACTTCTTACACATATATAATCAGCTATTACACCTATATATTCCGTTCTTACACGTACATATTCCGTTCTTACAAATATATATTCAGTTCTTACACATATATATTCAGTTCTTACAGATATATATTCAGTTCTTACACATATATATTCAGTTCTTATGCATATATGTTCAGTTCTTACGCATATATATTCAGTTCTTATGCATAAATATTCAGTTCTTAGACATATATATTCAGTTCGTACACATATATATTCAGTTCTTACACATATATATTCCATTCTTACACATATTTATTCCGTTCTTACGCATATATATTCCGTTCTTTCGCATATATATTCCGTTTCTTACAAATATATATTCCGTTCTTACACATATATATTCAGTTCTTACGCATATATATTCAGTTCTTACTCATATATATTCAGTTCTTACGCATATATATTCAGTTCTAACACATATATATTCAGTTCTTATACATATATATTCAGTTCTTACACATTAATATTCCGTTCTTACACATATTTATTTCGTTCTTACACATATATATTCCGTTCTTACACATATATATTCAGTTCTTACACATATATACACTTCTTACACATATATATTCCGTTCTTACAAATATATATTCCGTTTTACACGTACATATTCCGTTCTTACACATATATATTCCGTTCTTACACATATATATTCCGTACTTACGAATATATATTCAGTTCTTACACATATATATTGACTTATTACACATATATATTCAGTTCTTACACATATATATTCCGTTCATACACATATATACACATATATATTCCTTTCTTACACATGTATATTCCTTTCTTACACGTACATATATTCAGTTCTTACGCATATATATTCAGTTCTTACGCATATATATTCATTTCTTACACATATATGTTCAGTACTTACACATATATATTCCGTTCTTACACGTACATATTCCGTTCTTACACATATATATTCTGTTCTTACACATATATATTCCTTTCTTACACATATATATTCTGTTCTTACACATATATATTCACATCTTACACATATATATTCAGTTCTTACGCATAAATATTCAGTTCTTACACATATATATTCACTTCTTACACATATATATTCAGTTCTTACACATATATATTCCATTCTTACACATATCTTTTCCGTTCTTACACATATATATTCCGTTCTTACACATATATTTTCCTTTCTTACACATATATTTCGTTCTGACGCATATATATTCCGTTCTTTCGCATATATATTCAGTTCTTACGCATATAAATTCAGTTCTTACGCATATATATTCCGTTCTTACACATATATATTCACTTCTTACACATATATATTCAGTTCTTACACATATATATTCCATTCATACACATATTTTTTCCGTTCTTACACATATATATTCCGTTCTTACACATATATATTCCTTTCTTACACATATATTTCGTTCTGACGCATATATATTCCGTTCTTTCGCATATATATTCAGTTCTTACGCATATATATTCAGTTCTTACGCATATATATTCCGTTCTAGCACATATATATTCAGTCCTTACACATATATATTCACTTATTACACATATATATTCAGTTCTTACACATATATATTCCGTTCTTACACATATATGCACATATATATTCCGTTCTTACACATATATATTCCGTTCTTACACGTACATATATTCAGTTCTTACGCATATATATTCAGTTCTTACACATATATATTCAGTTTCTTACAAATATATATTCAGTTCTTACACATATATATTCAGTTCTTGAACATATATATTCAGTTCTTACACATATATATTCCGTTCTTACACATATATATTCCGTTCTTACACATATATATTCCGTTCTTACACGTATATATTCAGTTCTTACACATATTCATTCCGTTCTTACACATATATATTCCGTTCTTACACATATATATTCAGTTCTTACACATATATATTCAGTTCTTACACATATATTCCGTTCTTACGCATATATCTTCAGTTCTTACGCATATATATTCAGTTCTTACGCATATGTATTCAGTTTTACGCATATATATTCAGTTCTTACACATATATATTCAGTTCTTACACATATATATTCAGTTCTTACGCATATATGTTCAGTTCTTATGCATATATATTCAGTTTTACTCATATATATTCAGTTCTTACACATATATTCAGTTCTTACACATATATATTCAGTTCTTACGCATATATATTCAGTTCTTACGTATATATATTCCGTTCTTACACATATATATTCCGTTCTTACGCATATATATTCTTACACATATATTCCGTTCTTACACATATATATTCCGTACTTACACATATATATTCCGTTCGAACGAATATATATTCCGTTCTTACAAATATATATTCCGTTCTGACACGTATATATTCCGTTCTTACACGTATATATTCCGTTCTTACACATATATATTCCGTTTTTACACATATATATTCCGTTCTTACACATAAATTGCGTTCTTACACGTATATATTCCGTTCTGACACGTATATATTCCGTTCTTACACGTATATATTCCGTTCTTACACATATATATTCCGTTTTTACACATATATATTCCGTTCTTACACATATATTGCGTTCTTACACGTATATATTCCGTTATTACACACATATATTCCGTTTTTACACATATATATTCACTTTTTACACATATATATTCACTTCTTACACATATATATTCCGTTCTTACAAATATATATTCCGTTCTTACATGTACATATTACGTTCTTACACATATATATTCCGTTCTTACACATATATATTCCGTTCTCACGAATATATATTCAGTTCTTACACATATATATTCAGTCCTTACAGATATTTATTCAGTTCTTACGCATATATATTCAGTTCTTACGCATATATATTCATTTCTTACACATATATGTTCAGGTCTTACACATATATATTCCGTTCTTACACGTACATATTCCGTTCTTACACATATATATTCCGTTCTTACACATATATATTCAGTTCTTACACATATATATTCACTTATTACACATATATATTCAGTTCTTACACATATATATTCCGTTCTTACACATATATACACATATATATTCCGTTCTTACACATATATATTCAGTTTCTTACAAATATATATTCAGTTCTTACACATATATATTCAGTTCTTGAAAATATATATTCAGTTCTTACACATATATATTCCGTTCTTACACATATATATTCCGTTCTTACACGTATATATTCAGTTCTTACACATATATATTCCGTTCTTACACATATTTATTCCGTTCTAACACATATATATTCCGTTCTTACACATATATATTCAGTTCTTACACATATATATTCAGTTCTTACACATATATATTCCGTTCTTACACATATATATACAGTTCTTACAGATATATATTCAGTTCTTACGCATATATATTCAGTTCTTACGCATATATATTCAGTTCTTACGCATATATATTCATTTCTTACACATATATGTTCAGTTCTTACACATATATATTCCGTTCTTACACATATATATTCAGTTCTTTCACATATATATTCAGTTCTTACACATATATATTCCGTTCTTACACATATATATTCAGTTTTTACAGATATATATTCAGTTCTTACGCATATATATTCAGTTCTTACGCATATATATTCAGTTCTTACGCATATATATTCATTTCTTACACATATATGTTCATTTCTTACACATATATATTCCGTTCTTACACGCACATATTCCGTTCTTACACATATATATTCCGTTCTTACACATATATATTCCGTTCTTACACATATATATTCAGTTCTTACACATATATATTCAGTTCTTACACATATATATTCACTTCTTACACATATATATTCAGTTCTTACACATATATATTCCGTTCTTACACGTACATATTCCGTTCTTACACATATAAATTCCGTTCTTACACATATATATTAAGTTCTTACACATATATATTCCATTCTTACACATATTTATTCCGTTCTTACACATATATATTACGTTCTTACACATATATATTTCGTTCTTACACATATATTCCGTTCCTACGCATATATCTTCAGTTCTTACGCATATATATTCAGTTCTTACGCATATGTATTCAGTTTTACTCATATATATTCAGTTCTTACACATATATTCAGTTCTTACACATATATATTCAGTTCTTACGCATATATATTCAGTTCTTACGTATATATATTCCGTTCTGACACATATATATTCCGTTCTTACGCATATATATTCTTACACATATATTCCGTTCTTACACATATATATTCCGTTCTTACACATATATATTCCGTTCTAACGCAAATATATTCCGTTCTTACAAATATATATTCCGTTCTAACACGTATATATTCCGTTCTTACACGTATATATTCCGTTCTTACACATATATATTCCGTTCGTACACATATATTCCGTTCTTAACGTATATATTCCGTTATTACACACATATATTCCGTTTTAACACATATATATTCCGTTCTTACACATATATATTCTGTTCTTACACATATATATTCCGTTCTTACACATATATATTCCGTTCTTACACGTATATATTCCGTTCTTACACATATATATTCCGTTCTTACACATTTATATTCCGTTCTTACACATATATATTCAGTTCTTACAGATATATATTCAGTTCTTACGCATATATATTCAGTTCTTACGCATATATATTCAGTTTTTACGCATATATATTCATTTCTTACACATATATGTTCAGTTCTTACACATATATATTTTCCGTTCTTACACATATATATTCAGTTCTTACACATATATATTCAGTTCTTACACATATATATTCCGTTCTTACACATATATATTCAGTTCTTACAGATATATATTCAGTTCTTACGCATATATATTCAGTTCTTACGCATATATATTCAGTTCTTACGCATATATATTTATTTCTTACACATATATGTTCAGTTCTTACACATATATATTCGTTCTTACACGCACATATTCCGTTCTTACACATATATATTCCGTTCTTACACATATATATTCCGTTCTTACACATATATATTCAGTTCTTACACATATATATTCAGTTCTTACACATATATATTCACTTCTTACACATATATATTCAGTTCTTACACATATATATTCCGTTCCTACACGTACATATTCCGTTCTTACACATATAAATTCCGTTCTTACACATATATATTAAGTTCTTACACATATATATTCCATTCTTACACATATTTATTCCGTTCTTACACATATATATTACGTTCTTACACATATATATTCCGTTCTTACACATATATTCCGTTCCTACGCATATATCTTCAGTTCTTACGCATATGTATTCAGTTTTACTCATATATATTCAGTTCTTACACATATATTCAGTTCTTACACATATATATTCAGTTCTTACGCATATATATTCAGTCTTACGTATATATATTCCGTTCTGACACATATATATTCCGTTCTTACGCATATATATTCTTACACATATATTCCGTTCTTATACATATATATTCCGTTCTTACACATATATATTCCGTTCTAACGCAAATATATTCCGTTCTTACAAATATATATTCCGTTCTAACACGTATATATTCCGTTCTTACACGTATATATTCCGTTCTTACACATATATATTCCGGTTCGTACACATATATTCCGTTCTTAACGTATATATTTCGTTATTACACACATATATTCCGTTTTTTCACATATATATTCCGTTCTTACACATATATATTCTGTTCTTACACATATATATTCCGTTCTTACACATATATATTCCGTTCTAACACGTATATATTCCGTTCTTACACATATATATTCCGTTATTACAAATATATATTCCGTTCTTACACATATATTCAGTTCTTACGCATATATATTCAGTTCTTTCGCATATATATTATGTTTTAAGCATATATATTCAGTTCTTACGCATATATATTCAGTTTTTACACATATATATTCAGTTCTTACGCATATATATTCCATTCTTACACATATATATTCAGTTCTTACACATATATATTCCGTTCTTACACATATATTACGTTCTTACGCATATATATTCAGTTCTTAGGCGTATATATTCTGTTCTTACGCATATATATTCAGTTCTTACACATATATATTCACTTCTTACACATATATATTCCGTTCTTACAAATATATATTCCGTTCTTACACGTACATATACCGCTCTTACACATATATATTCCGTTCTTACACATATATATTCAGTTCTTACGCATATATATTCCGTTCTTACACATATATATTCCGTTCTAACACATATATATTCCGTTCTTACACATATATATTCAGTTCTTACACATATATATTCACTTCTTACACATATATATTCAGTTCTTACACATATATACACATATATATTCCGTTCTTACACATATATATTCCGTTCTTACGCGTAACGGAATATATATATGTGTTAGAACGGAATATATATGTGTAAGAACGGAATATATATGTGTAAGAACTGAATATATATGTGTAAGAATTGAATATATATATGTAATAACTGATTATATATGTGTAAGAACTGAATAGATATATGTGTAAGAACGGAATATATATGTGTAAGAACGGAATATATATGTGTAAGAACTGAATATATATGTGTAAGAACTGATCATATATGTGTAAGAAATGAAAATATATGCGTAAGAACTGAATATATATGCGTAAGAACTGAATATATATCTGTAAGAACTGAATATATATGTGTAAGAACGGAATATATATGTGTAAGAACTGAATATATATGTGTAAGAACTGAATATATATGTGTAAGAACGGAATATATATGTGTAAGAACTGAATATATATTCGAAAGAACGGAATATATATGCGTTAGAACGGAATATATGTGTAAGAACGGAATATATATGCGTAAGAACTGAATATATATGCGTAAGAACTGAATATACATGCGTAAGAACTGAATATATATGCGTAAGAACTGAATATATATGCGTAAGAACGGAATATATATGTGTAAGAACGGAATATGTACGTGTAAGAACGGAATATATATGTGTAAGAACGGAATATATGTGTAAGAATATATATGCGTAGGAACGGAATATATAGGTGTAAGAACGGAATATATATGCGTAAGAACTGAATATATATGCGTAAGAACTGAATATATATGCGAAAGAACGGAATATATATGCGTCAGAACGAAATATATGTGTAAGAAAGGAATATATATGTGTAAGAACGGAATATATATGTGTAAGAACGGAAAAAATATGTGTAAGAATGGAATATATATGTGTAAGAACTGAATATATATGTGTAAGAAGTGAATATATATGTGTAAGAACTGAATATTTATGCGTAAGAACTGAATATATATGTGTAAGATGTGAATATATATGCGTAAGAACTGAATATATATGTGTAAGAAAGGAATATATATGTGTAAGAACGGAATATATATGTGTAAGAACGGAATATGTACCTGTAAGAACGGAATATATATGTGTAAGTACTGAACATATATGTGTAAGAAATGAATATATATGCGTAAGAACTGAATATATATGCGTAAGAACTGAATATATGTACGTGTAAGAACGGAATATATATGTGTAAGAAAGGAATATATATGTGTATTTATGTGTATGAACGGAATATATATGTGTAAGAACTGAATATATATGTGTAATAAGTCAATATATATGTGTAAGAACTGAATATATATTCGTAAGAACGGAATATATATGTGTAAGAATGGAATATATATGTGTAAGAACGGAATATGTATGTGTAAGAACGGAATATATATTTGTAAGAACGGAATATATATGTGGAAGAACAGAATATATATGTGTAAGAACGGAATATATACGTGTAAAAACGGAATATATGTGTTTAATAACGGAATATATACGTTAAGAACGGAATATATGTGTACGAACGGAATATATATGTGTAAGAACGGAATATATACGTGTAAGAACGGAATATATACGTGTTAGAACCGAATATATATTTGTAAGAACTGAATATATATGAGTAAAACTGAATACATATGCGTAAGAACTGAATATATATGCGTAAGAACTGAAGATATATGCGTAGGAACGGAATATATGTGTAAGAACGGAATATATATGTGTAAGAACGGAATATATATGTGTAAGAACGGAATAAATATGTGTAAGAATGGAATATATATGTGTAAGAACTTAATATATATGTGTAAGAACAGAATTTATATGTGTAAGAACGGAATATGTACGTGTAAGAACGGAATATATATGTGTAAGAACTGAATATATATGTGTAAGAAGTGAATATATATGTGTAAGAACTGAATATATATGTGTAAGAACTGAATATATATGTGTAAGAACGGAATATATATGTGTAAGAACGGAATATATATGTGTAAGAACGAAATATGTGCGTGTAAGAACGGAATATATATGTGTAAGAACTGAACATATATGTGTAAGAAATGAATATATATGCGTAAGAACAGAATATATATGCGTAAGAACTGAATATATATGCGTAAGAACTGAATATATATCTGTAAGAACTGAATATATATGTGTAAGAACGGAATATATATGTGTAAGAACTGAATATATATGTGTAAGAACTGAATATATATGTGTAAGAACGGAATATATATGTGTTAGAACGGAATAAATATGTGTTAAAACGGAATATATATGTGTAAGAACTGAATATATACGTGTAAGAACGGAATATATACGTGTAAGAACGGAATATATATGTGTAAGAACGGAATATATATGTGTAAGAACTGAATATATATCTTCAAGAACTGAATATATATGTGTAAGAACTGAATATATATTTGTTAGAAACTGAATATATATGTGTAAGAACTGAATATATATGCGTAAGAACTGAATATATGTACGTGTAAGAACGGAATATATATGTGTAAGAACGGAATATATATGTGTATATATGTGTAAGAACGGAATATATATGTGTAAGAACTGAATATATATGTGTAATAAGTGAATATATATGTGTAAGAACTGAATATATATGTGTAAGAACGGAATATATATGTGTAAGAACGGAATATGTACGTGTAAGAACGGAATATATATGTGTCAGAACTGAACATATATGTGTAAGAAATGAATATATATGCGTAAGAACTGAATATATATGCGTAAGAACTGAATATATATCTGTAAGAACTGAATATATATGTGTAAGAACTGAATATATATGCGTAAGAACTGAATATATATTCGTGAGAACGGAATATATATGTGTAAGAACGGAATATATATGTGTAAGAACGGAATATGTACGTGTAAGAACGGAATATATATTTGTAAGAACGGAATATATATGTGTAAGAAGTGAATATATATGTGTAAGAAGTGAATATATATATGTAAAAACGGAATATATGCGTGTAATAACGGAATATATGTGTAAATACGGAATATATATGTGTAAAAACGGAATATATATGTGTAAGAACGGAATATATACGTGTAAGAACGGAATATATAAGTGTCAGAACGGAATATATACGTGTAAGAACGCAATTTATGTGTAAGAACGGAATATATATGTGTAAAAACGGAATATATATGTGTAAGAACGGAATATATGTGTAAGAATATATATGCTTAAGAACGGAATATGTATGTATGTGTAAGAACGGAATATATATACGTAAGAACTGAATATATATGCGTTAGAACGGAATATATATGTGTAAGAACGGAATATATATGTGTAAGAACGGAATATATGTGTAAGAATATATATGCTTAAGAACGGAATATGTATGTGTAAGAACGGAATATATATACGTAAGAACTGAATATATATGCGTAAGAACTGAATATATATGTGTAAGAACTGAATATATGTGTAAGAACTGAATATATATGAGTAAAACTGAATATATATGCGTAAGAACTGAACATATATGCGTAAGAACTGAATATATATGAGTAAGAACTGAATATATATGTGTAAGAACTGAATATATATGCGTAAAACTGAATACATATGCGTAAGAACTGAATATATATGCGTAAGAACTGAAGATATATGCGTAAGAACGGAATATATGTGTAAGAACTGACTATATATGTGTAAGAACTGAATATATATGTGTAAGAACTGAATATATATGTGTAAGAACGGAATATATATGTGTAAGAACGGAAAAATATGTGTAAGAACTGAATATATACGTGTAAGAACGGAATATATATGTGTAAGAACGGAATATATATGTGTAAGAACGGAATATATATGTGTAAGAACTGAATATATATGTTCAAGAACTGAATATATATGTGTAAGAACTGAATATATATTTGTAAGAAACTGAATATATATGTGTAAGAACTGAATATATATGCGTAAGAACTGAATATATGTACGTGTAAGAACGGAATATATATGTGTAAGAACTGAATATATATGTGTATATATGTGTAAGAACGGAATATATATGTGTAAGAACTGAATATATATGTGTAATAAGTGAATATATATGTGTAAGAACTGAATATATATGTGTAAGAACGGAATATATATGTGTAAGAACGGAATATGTACGTGTAAGAACGGAATATATACGTGTAAGAACGGAATATATACGTGTAAGAACGGAATATATATGCGTTAGAACGGAATATATATGTGTAAGAACGGAATATATATGTGTAAGAACGGAATATATTTGTAAGAATATATATGCGTAGGAACGGAATATATATGTGTAAGAACGGAATATATATGCGTAAGAACTGAATATATATGCGTAAGAACTGAATATATATGCGAAAATACGGAATATATATGCGTCAGAACGAAATATATGTGTAAGAAAGGAATATATATGTGTAAGAACGGAAAAAATATGTGTAAGAATGGAATATATATGTGTAAGAACTGAATATATATGTGTAAGAAGTGAATACATATGTGTAAGAACTGAATATTTATGCGTAAGAACTGAATATATATGTGTAAGATGTGAATATATATGTGTAAGAACTGAATATATATGTGTAAGAAAGGAATTTATATGTGTAAGAACGGAATATATATGTGTAAGAACGGAATATGTACGTGTAAGAACGGAATATATATGTGTAAGTACTGAACATATATGTGTAAGAAATGAATATATATGCGTAAGAACTGAATATATATGCGTAAGAACTGAATATATGTACGTGTAAGAACGGAATATATATGTGTAAGAAAGGAATGTATATGTGTATATATGTGTATGAACGGAATATATATGTGTAAGAACTGAATATATATGTGTAAGAACTGAATATATATGCGTAAGAACTGAATATATATTCGTGAGAACGGAATATATATGTGTAAGAACGGAATATATATGTGTAAGAACGGAATATGTACGTGTAAGAACGGAATATATATTTGTAAGAACGGAATATATATGTGTAAGAAGTGAATATATATGTGTAAGAAGTGAATATATATATGTAAAAACGGAATATATGCGTGTAATAACGGAATATATACGTGTAAGAACGCAATATATGTGTAAGAACGGAATATATATGTGTAAAAACGGAATATATATGTGTAAGAACGGAATATATACGTGTAAGAACGGAATATATAAGTGTCAGAACGGAATATATATTTGTAAGAACGGAATATATATGCGTTAGAACGGAATATATATGTGTAAGAACGGAATATATATGTGTAAGAACGGAATATATGTGTAAGAATATATATGCTTAAGAACGGAATATGTATGTGTAAGAACGGAATATATATACGTAAGAACTGAATATATATGCGTAAGAACTGAATATATATGTGTAAGAACTGAATATATGTGTAAGAACTGAATATATATGAGTAAAACTGAATATATATGCGTAAGAACTGAACATATATGCGTAAGAACTGAATATATATGAGTAAGAACTGAATATATATGTGTAAGAACTGAATATATATGCGTAAAACTGAATACATATGCGTAAGAACTGAATATATATGCGTAAGAACTGAAGATATATGCGTAAGAACGGAATATATGTGTAAGAACTGACTATATATGTGTAAGAACTGAATATATATGTGTAAGAACTGAATATATATGTGTAAGAACGGAATATATATGTGTAAGAACGGAAAAATATGTGTAAGAACTGAATATATACGTGTAAGAACGGAATATATATGTGTAAGAACGGAATATATATGTGTAAGAACGGAATATATATGTGTAAGAACTGAATATATATGTTCAAGAACTGAATATTTATGTGTAAGAACTGAATATATATTTGTAAGAAACTGAATATATATGTGTAAGAACTGAATATATATGCGTAAGAACTGAATATATGTACGTGTAAGAACGGAATATATATGTGTAAGAACGGAATATATATGTGTATATATGTGTAAGAACGGAATATATATGTGTAAGAACTGAATATATATGTGTAATAAGTGAATATATATGTGTAAGAACTGAATATATATGTGTAAGAACGGAATATATATGTGTAAGAACGGAATATGTACGTGTAAGAATGGAATATATACGTGTAAGAACGGAATATATACGTGTAAGAACGGAATATATATGCGTTAGAACGGAATATATATGTGTAAGAACGGAATATATATGTGTAAGAACGGAATATATGTGTAAGAATATATATGCGTAGGAACGGAATATATATGTGTAAGAACGGAATATATATGCGTAAGAACTGAATATATATGCGTAAGAACTCAATATATATGCGAAAATACGGAATATATATGCGTCAGAACGAAATATATGTGTAAGAAAGGAATATATATGTGTAAGAACGGAATATATATGTGTAAGAACGGAAAAAATATGTGTAAGAATGGAATATATATGTGTAAGAACTGAATATATATGTGTAAGAAGTGAATATATATGTGTAAGAACTGAATATTTATGCGTAAGTACTGAATATATATGTGTAAGATGTGAATATATATGTGTAAGAACTGAATATATATGTGTAAGAAAGGAATTTATATGTGTAAGAACGGAATATATATGTGTAAGAACGGAATAGGTACGTGTAAGAACGGAATATATATGTGTAAGTACTGAACATATATGTGTAAGAAATGAATATATATGCGTAAGAACTGAATATATATGCGTAAGAACTGAATATATGTACGTGTAAGAACGGAATATATATGTGTAAGAAAGGAATGTATATGTGTATATATGTGTATGAACGGAATATATATGTGTAAGAACTGAATATATATGTTTAATAAGTCAATATATATGTGTAAGAACTGAATATATATTCGTAAGAACTGAATATATATGTGTAAGAACGGAATATGTACGTGTAAGAACAGAATATATATTTGTAAGAACGGAATATATATGTGTAAGAAGTGTATATATGTGTAAGAACTGAATATATATGTGTAAGAACGGAATATATATGTGTAAGAACGAAATAAATATGTGTAAGAACGGAATATTAATGTGTAAGAACTGAATATATAAGTGTAAGAACTGAATATATATGTGTAAGAACTGAATATATATGTGTAAGAACTGAATATATATGCGTAAGAACTGAATATATATGAGTAAGAACTGAATATATATGCGTAAGAACTGAATATATATGTGTAAGAACGGAATATATATTTGTAAGAACGGAATATATACTTGTTAGAACATAATATATATGTGTAAGAACGGAATATATATGCCTAAGAACTGAATATATATGCGTAAGAACTGAATGTATATGCGTAAGAACTGAATATATATGCATAAGAACTGAATATATATGCGTAAGAACGGAATATATATGCATAAGAACGGAATATATATGCATAAGAACTGAATATAAATGCGTAAGAACGGAATATATATGCGTCAGAACGGAAGATATATGTGTAAGAACTGAATAATATATGTGTAAGAACGGAATATATGTGTAAGAATATATATATGTAAGAACGGAATATATATGCGTAAGAACTGAATATATATGTGTAAGAACTAAATATATATGTTTAAGAACTGAATATATATGCGTAAGAACTGAATATATATGCGTAAAACTGAATATATATGCGAAATA